>JBAPGN010002047.1:0-13649 GCA_037355405.1 Vitis amurensis
TTCAGAAATGCTCCGTACGCTACCAGATCTAATCCAAGGTACACATGGCTGCAATAAGCGTGTTATGTCTTGGTTTTGGTTTGAGCCATAACGGATATTGTAAGGGTTTGTATGCATCATACTTGCCAACAATTTTATGACTCGATTCAAGGGATAAAATAATTGAAAATCTGATGTGTGAAGCAGCCTTAGAACCAAGATTGAAAAATTAAGTAAACGTGTGAACAACAATTAGGAGGATTAATGGCAAGCCACACCAGACAATGGTTGGAAGCATCGCTTTTTGAGAAATGGTGCTCTCTATAGACAGAGGTCGCAAGGTGTATGGCATCATGATACAAACATGTCGGCAGGTGTTCAATAGTTGCCTTAAGGGGCTCATAGCGCTTTCCGTAACTGCTTTGGTGTCAATGACTTTTTTGGCTAAATAGTTCTTCTTGTTGTGAGAAGGGAACAGGTGCTAATCGACTTGCTTCAATGAGGAATACACTCCATAAGTGTGATGCTAAGATTAAGGCTAAATGTGGTAAGGGCGGAGATTTCATGAGATTGTTTTATATGATCAATCAAGGACAATTACATGTGAGACTAATGGGGTATAAGAGTAGCTCACTAGGTGGTCGACAATAAATCGTTCAACTACATGAGTATGCATGCAGTGTGGTAAATACTGCATAATATGGATCCCATGTAGTCCATATTTAACAGCATGGTCATTTTCGTTAGTCGATTTTTCGACCAATTGTTCAAACACTATTAACAGTACACAATTCATACTAATATCTTGAGCACGCCTTGTTCCATCACATTTTAATGTATATGAGTGGCTTCTTATGATGGTCGATTATACATGCCTTCTAATGTCGATGAAAGTGCATCAATGGATGACATAATCATAGTCGTTTGCATAATGAAATGGATGTTAGAGAGGGCAAGAACTATACATGTGGGTATGCAAAAATGTGGTACAATTCTTTTGGTCGAAAACAGTAATAGAGTTAAAGATTAGACAGCATGTGATGTATGTCATGTAATTTCTTGATCTTGTGATGCTACGCTACTATGATAACTAACCTTTTAATGCATTATTGGCCTTTAGTTTGATTATAAATATTGGGATGTTATTTGCTAAATCAGGTTATTTTGTATATTTGGAAATATGTCATATTATAGGGAAACTCTGTCAAAAATTTTGAAAATTTTCTATTTAAAAATGTTAAAAATGCTTCTTGTATTTGTATCTCTATTTTAATTGTAAACTAGTATGACTTGTTTATTTGGTCATAAATGAATTCGATCTACTTAAAGTTTATCAAATTGATATATACTTAATATCGTGGGAAAACTCCATAAATTTTTAAAAACTTTCCATTAGAAAATATTTTTTATTTAAAAACAATAAATATTGTTTATTATCTTAACACAATTTTGTTACAGATTATGGAGTATAGAGGAATACAGTTCTAATCACATCATTAGATCGTCTATTTTGGTTTATGTAGGGATAGACATAGGGTTCTCATTTAGTTGATTCTGGTCAGTATGTTAATTAAATGAAAACATATAATTCTCTTTAAGAGATGAAAAAATTTACAGATTTATTATCTAAATGTTTATTTGTATTTTATAAGCGCAGCTTGGCGTGTCAGTCTTGACTTGTCGACTCAATATATCTTTAGAGTTTAGATAGCGCAGGAGTGGGAGGATGAATCTCGAGTGCTTCAGACCTTAATATTATTCTGATTTTCTGGATTTTATGGTGTAATACGTATTGGCACAGTTAACTAGATTGGGGATTGAACCACTATCTCAGTTGAGAGATGGCGTCCTGAGACCCAACACAATTTTTTCCCCCCACTACCTGTTGGGGGATGACCATAATTGGTATAACGGATGTTGTTGTCATATTAAGGACTTCGTATTCAATGCTCTCTCACTTCGCCACTCGCGCACTCACTCACGCACTCTCGTTGCTATGTATGAACTTTTAGGGGTGACCTTCCTCTAATCTGAGATAAAGGAATCAGCGATTCGACAACGATGGCTATGTCACAGTTTCTCATCCCGACCGTTGCTTCAGATGATGCACATAAGAGGCGGTCATACACGAGCTTCAATATTAGGACTCATAGGTTCATACCGCACTATGTTACAGACAAGAAGGTACCCAATCCATATGTGTTATCTGCCCACTGCTTAAAGACTTAACTCAGACGTCGCTATGTATAGTTTGGGGCATGCTGAGGGGATTGGGCGATGGTGTGGCCAGTATTGAGCACACCTATATAGGGAGTTGTGTCGAGCCGAGTTTGAGATGGTGCACCGATATTGCTGGATTGTTGTCCACTTATTACAGGTATTAATTTAATATAATTCAATTAGATTAAAATTTTAGTTGCTTCAAGTTTATAATTTAAGTAAAATTTTAAATGTTGCATTTCTTTTTCGCAATTGTGGTCTTGGAAGAGGACTACACTAGGTTAACCGATTTTGGTGCGACCACCAACCTCCAGTGCCCAGTTAGGCCTGAATGCCAAACTGTGATTTACCAGCTAAACATTAGACCAGGGATTACGGATGGACATTGTTATACAAGGGTTTACTAGCTGCCTTTAGATATAATGGTGGAGAGTAACCTCTATCAATGGGCCAAAAACCTATCAACGTTGTGTTGACGTTTTATCGAGACTGAATAGATTGTACATACCCAGGACCAGGTCCAATATAAGATGTAAGTGTTATTGTTAACCATATAACGTTTTAACATTATGATCTTTTACAGGTTTGATGGGAGGCTTACGTGAGACGACTAGTTGCGCTCTTCCCGAGCATATCTCTAGCAGACCAAGAAAGATTTGGCGAACGATGTCAACTCTTATTTGCTTTGACATTGGCGAGTGCATCGAGCGACAGCGAGTGTTTGCGACAGTTTAGCCTCCAAACAAGGGATACCTCCATCGCTTTGTTCATACAAAGAGACAAGACCTTCATTTCGTGGATAGGTGAGGACAGATATAGTATGATTGGCGGAGGCCATTCATGCACAAATAATTAACCCTTATGGGCTAGTCCGTGACGGGAGGCGTATTGCGACGGCACCCTTGGTGGGTGCTATGCATTTCATGATCCATATATGGTGGTATCGACGTATTACACAAAGTTTGATCAACCTCTCAGAGATCAGATGAGGTAATAATAGTACAGCAGCAGTTACTCATTTTGTTGGTAAGTTTTTTTCATTTTAAATGGTTTATTAAATATAATTAATTAAAATCATTTTCGTCTGTTATAACCCTCTTTTTTATTTTTAATAGATTCCACTGGTATGCGTTTGAGACTTGCCGGTCGACTCCTACTAGGCCTACTTCAGGTGCATGCTAGGCACACATATCATCCGGATTGACTATTGATATTTTGCATGTTATTGGAGGAGGACCATCACATACTTTGCCCGCCGTCAGTCGCCTACATCATCATACTCTACCATGAGACCACCTGATGTCAAAGCCATTACAGTTAGGATGCACTATTCGATAGGCCGGTGGAGAGATAGTAAGGGAGAAATGGTGGGCGAGGCTGGTCCAACAACCTCGACGATCTATGCGATCCACCCGAGACCATGTTTAGCATCATCCACATCCTCTACTCATTTGCACTTGAGCTCACGCTTCCCCCTTCACCCTACAACACTCACCTAAACCTTATCCTTAGAGCATGTCGCATGCAGATACACTCTAATGCATCACTCTGTTTTCCTCCAATAGGCCACATACCTGAAATGTCCACAAACCAAAGACTACGCCCGAACTATTACTAAGTCTACATCACGCTCTAGCTTTCTCGAGGAAGACCACTAAACCAATGTCACCTCATCATCACTTATATCTCCCTCTCCTCGAGGCACATTATTATCGATGTTTATTGCACCAATACCACATAGTAGATGTCATTCTTCCTCTCCTATAACGACTTCCTAGATGCGTACATAATCAGATATCACTGCGTACCTGAGATCACCCCAGCTACACCTTACATCCACCTTCACTTCTTCATAGAGACTACGCAGTAGCATCATACAGCTTACACATGTTACACAGTTAGATGTATGTCCACCTAAGGAGACGTCGTGGTCACGTAGACGTCGGTCTTGCCTCACATCAACTCATCTCGACCTATAATATTGAACATGGGCAAATTGCACAAATGATTCCACAAAGATGTCCTATATCATAGGCTACAAGAGAAGAGAAGAAGACTCCATCATAGTGGCACTCATTGAAGGAAACTGTTTTTTAGTTTTTGTGTTTATGTTTTCATTTGGCATTATACTTGTAACTTTTTTTATTATTATTATGAACAAATTAAATATATACTTTAAATGAAAATATAATAAATTTAAACTTATTGGAACTTATATATATAGTAACGACTTACATATACATCATGAACAACTAAAAATTTGGTTTTAGGTTTAAATTTAACATAATTATAATTTAGTAAACTAATTAGTTACAACATACTAGTATAATATAGAAAAAATAATGCATTAAAAAAAATTACAATCTAACCATCCAATCAATAATAATCTTAACAAAATTGAACATTCGGCATGATTTAAAATTTGAGTTAAAAAAATTGTTTTGGTTTAAATTTTAAATTTATGATCACACTACTATTGTATGACTATCTTTAAAAAAAAAGTCAAAAATCGTACATACCAACTTACAGTTTTTGTGATGTGAATCCTAAAATGAATAAACACACATCAACATTTGAAAAATTTTTGAGACATAAATTAAATTATGAATTTTATTGTTTTAAAGAAATATTTTGCCGCAAAACTCTTTAGTAGGCAATAAGGAAATTTTTCTTATTCTATTGAATTTTACAAATTTATTCTAAAAGCATTTTCATCTATTTACCAAAACAGTTTAAACTAAATGTGGATTGATTGGACAACATATAGTATTTTCTTCCTACAATTCTATATTCTTAAAAGTGGAAAAAACATTTAGATTTAGGCTTGGCACTTTTAAGTTTAAAATTTTTAAGCATTTCCATTCATTTTAAATCGCCATTTTGATCCGTTTGAAAGGAAAAAATGGGAGAAAATAAAATTATTTTTGCTATATTTAAGTAATTTTCAATTATTTACCACTTGAAGTTCAATATTATATTTGTAGCAAATGCTAATTGCTTATTTTTGCACAAGTTACAAAATAATATAATATTTTCATTATGAGGGCATAAAATAGTATAGCTTTGTAACTAGATTATATTTATTTGAGTATAGTGCAAATTTTTAAATAAATAACAAAATATTTTTTATATCATTAAAAGACATCAATTATTTAATTTATATATTTATTCGCTTTAATATAATGAGAATAATCAGTTAAATATTTTTATTAAACAACTCCTATTTTTACGTCAATAATAAAATCAAAATAATATATATTTTTATTTTAAAAATTAAAAGTTAATTTTTAAATCAAGCAATATATGTTTTATATATATTAATTAAATTTAAAAGTCGTAATTGGTGATAACGACTTTGACTATTTAAGAAACAGTCAATACGAGATAGTCCGAACTAGGTTTTTAGAATTAAGTTAAAGTCGTAAGTTGGGTGAGTAACGACTTTATCCTATTTTTATACAAAACATTCAAGGTCGTAAGTCACCAACTAGCGGTTTTAAAACTTAAAGTTAAACTATAGTTGGTGTGGACTACGGTTTGACATAATTTTAAAAAAGTAATGCTCGTGTTATCAACTACGGTTTTTCTGATTTGAATTTACGTGGCACAGAGATGCACAGATTGGACATTAAATTTTCAATTCGTTTAGTTTATGGACTTTTGTTTTTTAAAATGGTTGCATTTTGGGTCAAAGCCTGCACTCTTCTGCCATAGAAGAAAGGCTGTTCCAATGGAATTATTGTGGGTGGGCGAGGGTATGTAAGAAGACAGGGGAAAGAGCTGTGTTGTCCAGAGATAGCTTCAAATGAAGCCTCCATGGGGCACTTATATAGGGGAGGGAAGTTTTTGGAGATTCTGAGCCATTCTACATAAGACATTGGTGGGAAGAGTGTGGAAGGTTTTAGAGATGCCTAGAGATGTCCACACTCATCTAACTATGAATGGAAGGCATGAAGAGGAGTCCAAGGCTTTCTAGAGATTTATGATTTCTTGTTACATCAAGGTTTGTACTAAATTAGTGTAAGGGAGTTTTTAGAATAATTTCCTTGATTTGTAAGGAACCTCAAGGTCCATGAGAGTTCATTGGTGCCTATAAATTAGGTGAGACCCTCATTTAAGCAAAGGCACACCCAAATCAACATCCTAACAAGCAAGTGAAGACTTCCAAGCACTTGTAAAAGCTTCTTAGTTAATAAGAGCTTCCATTTCTTTAAATGAGTTGTCTACAAAGGCTTCTAAGCTTTCGGTCGTGAGCATCTTAGCCTAGCAAGCTAAGCATTAGGGGAGCAAGGTGACTAGAAGATCAAAAGCGTCTTGACTTGCCTAAGTGCCGCACGGCTGTGACGACTCAGTCGTTTGACAGTGGTAGGGGGAGACGCAGTTACGAAAGTGGGCATGAAGTAAAAGGAAGCATGTTTTGGGTATACTCTACGTGGAGGAGATATGCAAGCAAAACTCCGTGGAAGGGAGAGTGGAGGCAAAATTATGGCAGTGGGGCACGAGATAGGAAGGATAAGTCTCGTCGATGCGTTAGCACATGGAGACCAGGGGCTAGCCGAGGTGGAGCTAGCCATAGGCGGACACCGGGAAGCGGTGGTACTTGAATGAGCAGCGGATGGGAGAAGGGCTTAGAGGATCTAAGGGAACAAATCAAGACTTCGTGAGGGGGTGCTAGGCTCACAAGTTCAATCGGTGTCACAACGAGGAGTTCGATGTCCTCTCAGAGAACCAAGGTCATAGACATGTTCGCCAATTGTATGCAAGTCAAGGATGGAGGCCTTGGTTGGCGCATGGAGGCCCGAGATAGGAGAATTCGGGAAGAGTTGGCCTGGATGTTTTACGTTATAGTCTTTGGTAACTGTTTCAGTTTGGTTATCATTGTTGGTCATTCAATTTATGTTGTTATTGTGTAGTTTAATCCATCTACAAGGCTGCTGTGTCGGCACGGGTCATTGGCCACAACAGGGGCAATCTAAGGTAGAGGTGGCGAGCACGAGGGTTTAGTGGCAAGAGGGGATCCAAGGAGTCGTGGCAACTTCTTAATGGCATATGGAGCGATTACTTCGAGGCTGCTGGCATTGATTGATGCGGCGCACTAAGGTAAGAACTACACATCCTACGTTACTGGACATACATCACTACTTATGTGGCGTCGGAGTTTGCCGTATGGGAAAGGGCATATTGCATCATAGAGACCGTGGGAACACTTCAAGATGGGGATGCGAGGTCAGTTTTACCCGAGGAGTGGCTTACCTGGTAGGGAAAAACGATGAGGCGGTCTAAAGCACAGCAGGTCGATCCGTGAGTATGTCAAGGAATTCTCTACGCTTATGCTTGACATACCCAACATGACTGAGGAGGAGTTGCTATTCAACTTCATGAATAACCTGCAAGGGTGGGCCGAGCAGGAATTAAGGCGCCGAGGCATTCAAGACTTAGCCACTGCTATGGCAGTAGCAGAGTCTTTAACGGATTATAAGAGGGGAGACTCCTCCAAGATTGAGTCTTCGGAGGATAGCCATGCCATGGGTGGGGGAGACGAGGTTCCAAGGGACCACAATGCTCCTAAAAAGGGATTAGGCAAGACGTCTAACGTTCGAGAAGGAAGGGGTAAGGTGGAAATGAAGGAGTTCATGCCTAAAATCAAATGCTTCCTATGTGACGGTCCACATTGGGCATGGGATTGTCTAAAGAGGAAGGCGCTTAGTGCCATGATTGAGGAGAGGGAGCAGGAGGACGAAGCACATATGGGCTCAATGCAGCTACTAGGTGCCCTCCAATTCAACCCGAAGCCTAGTACGCCTAAGACCTCCTTACTAGCAAAGGTGCAAGTAAATGAGGAAAAAGGGGAACGAGCTGAGGTAGCCCGCACACACATGGAAGAGGTCACCAAGGGAAAGGTGAACTCAATGGGTAAGAGGAAGCAACACTCTAAGCATCGAAAGCGCATGGGTCTGCATCCATTTGAAGCCTCACAGGAGAATGAGATGAAGAATATCCTGGCTGAATGGGTCACTAGGAGACAAGGGGTTCCTCTTGTGATAGAGTATCTAGTCCAATGGAAAGGACTACCTAAGAGGCAGGTAAGTTGGGAACATGTAGATTCCTTGAGAAGATTCTGGAAACACATCGAAAGGTTTCAGAAACAGGCAACGACGAGGACGTTGACGGCATAGGTAGGGGAGAGTGTCACAAGATGCTTCAAATGACCCTCCCCATGGGCTTATATAGGAGAAGGGAAGTTTCTGGAGACTCCTGGAGCCATCATCTACACTAAGACATTGGTGGAAAGAGTGTGGAAGGTTCTAGATATGCTTAGAGATGTCCACACATCTCTACACTATAATGGAAGGCATGAGAGGAGTCCAAGGCTTTCTAGAGAATTCTAGAGATTTCTTGTACATAAGGTTGTACATAGATTAGTGTAGGGAGTTCTAGAATATTCTTGATTTGTAAGGAACCCTCCAAGATTCCAGAGAGTTCCATTGGTGCCTATAAATAGGTGAAACCCTCATTTGGCCAAGGCCCCACCCAAATCACATCCTAACCAAGCAAGTGAGCTTCCAAGCACTTGTAAAGGCTTCCTTGAGTTAATAAGAGCTTTCAATCTTTAAAGAGTTGCCTACTAAGCTTCTTAAGCTTTCGAGTCGTGAGCATCTTAGCCTAGCAAGCTAAGCATTGGGAGCAAGGCTGACTTAGCAAGATCAAGCGTCTTGACTTGCCTAAGTGCCGCACGAGCTTAGTGAACGACTAAGTCTGTGACATGTGGCTCAGAATCATGCAAATCTTGTAGCGTATGGACATTGGTTCTTGGCCAACCTAGATCTTCCAAAGAGATTTTCCCTCAATGCTCCGCTCAACAAGTACGATAGGGACACATTCTATGTACATGAACCTGTTATTGGCTACACTGATTATCCATTTCTCAAGGATTCTAAGGCCCAGATTTCTCCATGATGTATGTAGCGCCCATACCATCGAATGACATTTTCAAACTTGCCCATAATGATGTAACCCGTAGCGCGGAACTTGGGCTAGTGAGACTTAGTGGACAATTTGGGCTTGCACAAGCACTCATCCCGACTTTCGTTGTGAAATAATTTTGGTATTAAACCCAAATTGGTATATCGGCGAAAAGTGAAAAATCCGATAAATCGTGTTGGTGAAAAATAAAGTTGTTAGTTAAGTCAAAGTGTTACTCTCATGTCTGCATTTTTCTGTTGGCTTCTGCTAATTAGGGTTGGTGAAACGTTTTAATCATATCATTTGTCGATTTTTGATGGTTCATTGCATATAATTTTGCTCTGGCTTGAGGCCATCTATGATTAGTGATTCTTCTTCAAAATTTATTTTATTTTATTTTATTTTTGTCCTTTTTTCTTTTGGGATTTGAAATTTGCCTTAGAGATACTTGGATTTGAACTGAGATTGTTGAAATGTATTTTTCTTTCTTCCAAGGGAGCCCTAAGCATCTCATATTAGCATTCTTGTTTCTTTTCCATTTACCACATGGGGTATGAACACTTTTGATTGTTATCTCTTAGGGGATTATATGTTGTGGGAGTGCAGTATTTAATACAAACAATGTTAGTTAAAAATCATAAAGATAAAATAATTCACATAAAATGTAGGAGATTTTTTTCCAAATGTAATTATTGGATTTGGAAACATTTCATGTTTATTCATTTTTTATATCTATATCCTCAATCACGAGTAGGGATGACAACGAGCTGGGTTTAGGATAGGTTACCCCTATCCCAATCCCGTCCCATTTATTTAAAATAATCATATTCTCGTTTCATTAAAAAATTTAAACTGGACTAGACAAGGTAAGTATAAGAATTCTTTTTTTGAAAAATTTTTAAATGTTTTTTAAAATAATTTTTAAAATTTTTTAATTACATTAAAATAAATATTTTATAAATAATTAAAATATTATAATTTTTCATAACTTATTTTATTTAAAAGTGTTTTATTATTATTATTATTATTATTATTACGATTATTATTATATATTAAAAATAGAAAAATAAAAATTAAATTAAATTAAATTAAATTTTAAAATTATTTTATATATAATTGAGGTGAGGTGAGATAAGGTAATATCTGAACTTACTCCAAATTTGTCTTGGGTTTTTTTTAAAAAAAAATATATATCAAACCAACCCTAAACCTGTTTATTTAAATTTCTAACTCGTTTTATGCGGGGCAAGGTAGGTATCCGAAAAAATCCGCCTCATTGGCATTCCTAACCACTAGCCCCTTGTTCTATTAGGTGTGTTTCATTCTTCTTCACATTTCTATTTCATATGATCATCACAAGTCTTTCTCTATCTGATAATCTTTTTTATATACACCAAAAATATCCATAGAGATATATCTAAAAAAAGATAGTATTATAATAACATATCAACTTAATAAATATTATATACATATTCTTTAAAAAAAAATCTATACTTCGGAGTCAACAATTTAGTTCAAAGGGACAACCTTGAACACATATACAGGACTTAACCCATTGGTCTAGACTTGTCATTATTTTGGGAGAGACCAATAACATTGTGGGTTAGAGTCCTCCTATTGTGAGGCGGCCCAACATCACTAATTATTGATCATTAATTTTATTAAAATTAATAAATTTATAGTATATAACTTTTTTTCAGTCTAGGGATCGTATCACATAAAAAAAAAATATTAAACACTTTTTAGGTCTGATTCTCTAATTAAAAAAAGGAAAGAGGATCTTCAATAATTCATTGCTTTTTGTTTTTTATGAGGTAGGTTTTTATGAGGAAGTTCTTTTTATGATTTTATATTTGTCCCATGTATTCGTTTGTGAGCCAGGCATATTGATCTTGACCTCATTGGTTATGTAACACGTACCAAAAGTTAAATTTAGTCATGACCTCATTGGTGATCAAATTTCACGTACCAAAATTTAAATCTAATTAATTTAACATTTTATATATTTTTTTAAAAATCACTTTTTGTATAATGATCTTATTTATGATAAAAGAAATGGAAGATTTAATTTAAACTAATTCCACCAATATTATATATACCAAGGAATAAAATGTTTTAATTGTTAAAAGCCTACAATTGTAATTGATGTAAGAAAAATTCTAGATGACAACTAGTGCAATCTAGACCATTTTTAATGTTGTTTTTAAAAAATATTATTAAAATACAGTTGTTTAAAAATAAATATAAAAATACGATATTTTTTATCATTTATTTTATTTTTGTACTCAACTCTGCTTTTCTAAGAGGCGAATTCACTTTTTTTATTGAACATGTTTTTTAAGAGACGAATAAATTTTTTATACTGAGCTCATTTTTTCAAAAGAGAAGTTCACTTTTTGTACAAAATTTGTCTTTTTAAAAGGTGAGTTCCCTTTTATTCTAAAACTTTTTGTATTGAACTTGTCTTTTTAAAAGATGAGTTTACTTTTACACTGAACTGTCTTTTCAAAAAACGAATGATGCTTGAAATTGAAAAGTATCGTAATTTTAGAATTATTTTTTATGTTACGGTTTTTTTTAAGTATTTTTAAAAAATACACTACTTTTGCATAAAATCCTGGAAAAATGTATAAATATATAAGATCACGGTATAAACAAATAAGTTCAAAGTAAAAAGAATAGGATTAAGGTACAAATATATGCAATAATGAGATTAAATTATACACATATATTGTGATTAGCCTACTTTTTGATAAGTATTCATTCACTATTATAGCAAGACCCTTTAGACTACATTTGGTTGTCAAAAAATTTGAATAAAAATACAAAAGAAATTAAACAGAGAGGAAAAGTGGAAGAAAAGAAAAAGTTAAAAAAAATAAAATATAGATTTCAAATTAATAAATTATTTTATATGCTATTTCAAACTTATTTAACTTATTTTTTCCTTTTTTATGAAGATTAAATAATTTTAAAATATATAAATTTATAACTAATTTTAATTATATTTTTTTCTTTTTCATATTTTTCGTGTTGAAATCAAATATGAGAAAATCATTGTTTTTAATTTTTTTTTTCTTTTTTTAGTATTTTCCAAAAACCAAAAACAGTCATGACGTAATTCCAATAAATATATTACATTATATCACACGTGATTCATAGAAGTTAATTTTCATTCTTTACCCTAATTTTTTCATGATGTATTAGCAATAACCCTAGTTATAGTTGTAGTCATTTGCACACTTTTCTATTTTTATTTTGTGAAATATGAGTACATTTACATCTTTTTAACCGTAGACGATGATTCTAAAAAAGAACCATCTTTTAATGTACGCCGCCTATATTAATAATTGAGGCGGCTAGAGGCCGCCGATGTGGCTCTCTATAAAATGGGTTATAATCGGTTGTAAAAAAATTATATTTGAATGCCAGCCACCCATGCTAGCTTTTGGGCAAATGGATGTTTTTGAAAAAAATATTTTTAAGTCGCATCAGTTTTCCTAGATGGTAAAGGATGATTGGCTATGAAGAAAATTCATATTTTAATGGCGGCGGCCCATGATCATAATGGAAGTATCTATATATTTTCAAACTTGCCCCTAACGATGTCACCCGTAGCGCGGAACTCGGGGACTTTTCACGTAATTTAAAAAAATTATTCTTAAATTATTATAGTAGAAGAAGTTATTACAAATATATGGTAATTTTTTACCTTTAAGTGAGAGGGTGAACGGATAAATTTTTCTTTTAACCAAAATCATCTTTTCAAAAGACGATTTTATTTCCATTTAAAAATAAATAAAAATTCAAAAGGGAAATCGTCTCTTGGAAAGACAAGTTCCTATGAAAAAAAAATAATATTTTTTTTAAAAAAAATCCCAAATTATAAAAAATAAAAAATAAAAAAATAAAAAAAATCCTTCAGGGAATTCGTCTAAAAAAAATTTTAAAAATTAATATTTTTTAAAAAAAAATCCCAAATTATAAAAAAAATAAAAAAAAAATCCTTAAAGGAACTCGTCTCTTAAAGATTTTTTTTTTTTAATTTGGGATTTTTTTAAAAAAAATATTATTATTTTTTCATAGGAACTCGTCTCTTCAAGAGACGAGTTCTCTTGAGGATTTTTTTATTTTTTTTTAAATTTGGGATTTTTTTTTTCATGGAAACTTATCTCTTCAAGAGACGATTTCCCTTTCCCTTGAGGTTTTTTTTTTTTTTTTTTTTAATAATTTGAGATTTTTTTAAAAAAAAAATATTAATTTTTTTTAATGGAAAATCGTCTTTTCAAAAAACGATTTCCCTTGACGATTTTATAATTTGAGATTTTTTTAAAAAAAATATTAATTTTTTTTAATGGGAATTTCCCTTGAATTTTTTTCTTTCTTTTATAATTTGGGATTTTAAAAAAGAATATTAAATTTTTTTTAATGGGAAATCGTCTCTTTTTAATGGAAAATCGTCTTTTCAAGAGACGATTTCCCTTTTG
>JBAPGN010002048.1:0-12040 GCA_037355405.1 Vitis amurensis
GTGACCCTTAATGGCTTTTACTTTTTAGTTAACTTTAAAATCCTTTAAAATCAACCTGGGCACACTTAGGGTGAAGGCAAGTGACTCCGTTCCATTAGGAGATCCGCTAGTTTATCTCTTAGCGAGCCTCGGGAGGTGGTTTAAAGGTAGATATATCTAGAATAGCAAAACAACTTGGTAACAGCTGGGCCCGTTTGGGACTCCCAGGCAGACATCCATTAGTTATCTCGGTGTGAGCTTTTGACGGATAATCCAAGGTTAAGATCACCTGAATGACCGAATACTAGGTGAAGGTTATGAACTATTGCAAGATATTCAATGACAGGGATTTTTAGTGTTTGAAACATTAGGGGGAAGCATTTTACCATACCGGTTCGGGAAATAACTATAGTTAAATCCCCAATGCGAGGAAAAAGGGATTCCCAAGGGTGGGGGGGGGGGGGGGTGGAACCGGGGGGGGAAATTTTTTTTTTTTCCGTTTTTCCCCCCATTTTTGTATACGGAACCTGAGCCTAGTGATCTAAGAAACTCAAGAAGCACTTTCTTTGTATTAATTTCAGGTTACTTTATTTTTTTTTGGTTTCACTTAAACCAACATTTTCAAACATACTTATGTTTTCTTTGAAAAGTAAACCTTGAAAGAAAAGCACCAATCAGGTTTTTGCCGAACTAATATCAGTTGTAATTGAAACCATCCCTGTCGGACCGAATCTTAGACCACTATGCTACTTGCAGCTCATGTTATTTTTTTTTTTTTTTTTTTTTTTTTTTTTTTTTTTTTTTTTTTTTTTTTTTTTTTTTGTTTCCCTAGTATATGGTGAAATAGGTTTATAAATTTTGTTGATTACTCTCATCTGAGGACCGAAAATCAGAGTACACCAGTTGATTGAACACCAATCAACAGGGCATACACTAGCTGGGCACAAATCAGGTAGTGGTACTCTTGAAGATGGTAGTCCACCCCATTTTTTGAATGATCGTGGAAAGTTTTTCAATGGGTAGCTTTCTCCATATTTTTATGGGTCGAATCCTTGTCAATATCATTATCCAGAATGCTTCATATATCTGTAAAAAATCACTCACTAGAATGCTCAAAATCCCCCATTCCTCTAGACATGGTGGCTCTCCCTTCTAAAAGTTAATAAATCTTCACCTTCCTTCATGGAGTGGTTGCATTTCTAAGCATACCCAAAAATCATCACTACTCAATACCATATAATCGAACTGCTCCCAAGCTTAGACTCGAGATGAAAAGCCACTACAAAGAAACCTTGTAGTGGATGTTAGATTCATATTTCTTGATGGTTGCTGTAGGTGGCATAATGCTAAACATACACGATGGTCGTGAGGAGGAGAGTTAGGAGGATGGGTTTGGATTGGAATTGCTATCTAGGTCTTCTTTAGTTGAACCAAAAGGTGAAGTGGGTGATCATCCATGCAAAGATTGCATGCACACGGGAAGGTTGAAAAAAAAAACTAGTAGGAAATGAGTGGTGGAGGAAGTGGACCCCATGGCAAAGGAATTCCTCTTCTTTTTTAGTTTTAGGACTGTCCAACTAATTTTTGCATTAAGATTTTCAGTCCTTGAGCTTATTGTTTAGATGCATGGAAACACAGTGAAACATGGAGCTTGATAGACCATAACTGCACCAGCAACAGAAGGCTGTTGCAACAACAGAACTCAACAAAACCAAGATCACTCAAGAACTATGCAAGTAGTTAGGAATCTGGTAGTGTAGTTTGAACTGTGCAAGTAGTTAGAATCTGGTAACATAGTTTGTTATAGTAGAAAATATAAATAGTAGAGTAGAGAACCTTTCCATGACATGTAATTTCTTCTTCTTAATATACAAAATCTAGATTTTTCATCTTCATGATACAAACTTTTCATGGTATCAGAGCTACCCCTCTTCATATCTCCTTCTCTTTGCATCGGTTTCATGATTTCACCATGACAATCTCAACTCAATCCTCTGGGATACTAGCCGGAGCTGTGAATTCGTCCTCAACCATAGCTCAGTCAATGCAGATGTTGAATCATGCACTGCTCATTAAACTTGATAAAGATAACTACATGTTGTAGAGAACCCAAATGGAGAACATGATCTATGCAAACAGCTTTGAAGATCACATTGAAGGTTTGAGAGTTTGTCCTTCAAAAACAAGCAATAGTGAAATGAATCTAGAATTTATTCTTTGGTGAAGATTTGACCGAATGATCATCAGTTGGATTTACTCCTCACTTACTCTAGAAATTATGGGACAAATAATAGGGTATCAAACCTCCCATGAAGCGTGATTTGCTCTGGAAAAGATCTTCTCGGCTTCATCCAAAGCTCAGGTGATGCAATTACGACTAGAATTTCAGACCACGAAGAAAGGATCTCTTTCAATGTTGGATTACATCCTCAAGTTGAAGAATATGGTTGATAACTTAGCTGCCATTAGAGAATCGGTACATAATAGAGATCATATTTTGCAACTACTAGGAGGACTTAGTGTAGAATATAATTCCATTATGGTCTCTCTTACAGCAAGAGAAGATGAAATTTCACTGCATACGACACATAGTATTCTGTTAACCTATGAACAACACCTGATTCTTCAAAATTCAATAGAAGGCAATGTAATCTCTGCAAACCTCACTACCATGTCGTCATATCACCATAAAAACAGAGGAATTCCATTAGAAATTTTCTCAAGAAAACAATTAGCAGGAATTCTTCAACCTGGACATAACTCTCATGCAAACAGAACTAGCCTCTTCAAAATCGCCCTCATGTTAATTTACGAAAAGTTTGGAAATATTGGGATCGATGTTACCATTGTTCTCGTTATTAAACTTTCCAAGGGGTAAATAACAATTCTGAAACCAATGTCCCATGCAACCAACAACAACCAAGATCAAGTCCACGCCATGATGACATCTCCTGTAACATAAACAACATAAGCACGTGAAGCACAACAACACGGACCTAACGCCATCAAACTACCCCAAACTAACCCAGAATGATCAGGCACACACTTCCAGCGCACCCACACGACAAACCAAGCAACAACATATTTAAAGTACAGTTACATCCGAAAACAAAAAAAATCCGAAAAAAAAGAAATAGAAAAAAAAACAAAAACACAAAAAAAAAAACAAAAAAAACAACAAAAAACCAAAGAAGAAAATTAAAAGGCTTTAGCTAAAAAGAGCAAGAACTACGTTTCTGTAAACATGTCTCAAGTTTTCCTCAACTCGCCCATTATGTTTAGTGGTATGAGGCAGGAGAACTTGTGTTCAATACCATGAGTAGCAAGATAGGAAGAAACATGCTTTGAATTCACCACCATTATTGATTGTAGCTCTTAATTTTAAGTCAAGTTGTGCTTTCACTGACTGTGAAATTTACAACATTGGAAGTGCTTGATCTTTTGGTGTGTAGTGATAAAAGCCAGAAATCTGAGAATCATCTAGAAGTAGTAAAAAATTGGCCCAGAAGTAGTGAGTGGATGCAGACCCCAGATATCAACATGAACAAGTGTTAAAGGATGAGATGGCTCTTGAATACAATGGACTGAATAGCTTGTGAACTTTGATATGACAAGCACAACAAATTTGGAGTTTATTACATTGATAAGGGATATATAATTGTGAGAGCAGTTTCAATATTCGTCGGCAGGATAGCCCAGATCGAGAAATGCAAATCAGAAAAAAAAAAAAAAAAAAAATCATGGAATTTTGAAATGGAAGAGTTGTTGAAGCTAAAAGAACAAGCTATCTGTAGAGGACTAAACTAGTAGGAACTATATACAATCCTCGTTACCATGACCTTGAGAAGACTTTCTTGGTAACTTAGTTCTTTGAACAAGAAAATTGAGGAATTGAAACTCAACAAATGTATTGTTTTCAGCATAGAATTGAGAAGACACTAACGGGATTGGGTGCAGATGAGGTCATGAAGAACTCTTTTTAAACTTAACACTTTAGAAAAGACTTAAAAAATTAGTACCAGTATGAGAATGGGAAGTTATTCTACCATTCCCAATTGTCACTTGCATGCATATATGATTTGTAAATTGCCAGAGAGTTTTAAAAAGATGATGATTGTACCACGTGTCAAAGAACCATTCCTCGATGTTTCATGTTATCAAGAGATGCATCATGCGTGGACTTGATTCTTGGTTTTTGTTGGTTGCATGGACATGGTTTTCAGAATTGTTATTTACCCCTTGGACAGTTTATAACGAAAACATTGTTAACATCGAGCCACAATATGTCCAAATCGGTTGAAATGACATTGTGGGAGGGCAGTGAGGCGAGGGTCCAGTGAAACCAAGGGGAAGAGCCGGAAAGACGAGAAGGGAACTAGAGCGACTCGAGGAATGGGTCTTGACACTGGTTACCACTCATCATCTGATTTTCAACCAACCTCTCCTGACAATTACAATCATATAATGCAATGATCATGGTGACAATTGGGATGTAATACTTCCACTCTTATACTGGTTACTAAAATTTTTAAGTCTCTTTCTAAAGTGTTTAGTTAAAAAAGTTCTTCATGCACCACTCATCTTGCAACCCAATCCTGATAGTGTCTCTCAATTTCTATGCTGAAACCAATACATTTGTTGAGTTTATCTCAATTCTTCCTGTCAAAGAACAAGTTACGAAGAAATTCTTCCAAAGGTCATGTTTAAACGAGGATTGATCAAAGTTTCCTACTAGTTTTATCTCCTCTACAGATAAGGCTTGTTTCTTTAGCTTCAACCAACTCTTTCATCTTCAAATTCCATGACTGAAGGCCTTTGGCATTCTCGATTGGGCTTCGCCGAAATATATTGGAAACATGCTCTCAAAATTATAATATCCCTTATCAATGTAATTAAACTCCAAATTTGTTTGCTTGATCAATATACCAAAATCACAGCAATCATTTCCATTGTCATATGTCAAGAGCATCTCATCCTTTGAACACGTGTTCATTTGAATATCTGGGGTCCTGCACCCCACTCATCTACTTTTGCGTGCACAATTTTTTTACTACTCATTAGATGAAATTTCTCACAGATTTCTTGCTCTTATCCACTTACACACCAAAGATCAAGCACTTCCAATGTTTGTAAAATTTCACACTTCAGTGGAAACACAACTTGACTTCAAAATTAAGAGCCTACAATCAAATAATGGTGGTGAATTCAAAGCATTTTCTTCCTATCTTGCTACTCATGGTATTGAACACAAGTTCTCCTGCCCATACACACCTAAACATAATGGGCGAGTTGAGCGAAAACTGAGACATGTTACAGAAACTAGTCTTGCTCTTTTAGCTAAAGCCTTTTTACCTCTTTTTTTTTAGTTGTATGTTTTTCATACTGCTATATTTCTCATCAACTGTTTACCTACCAAGGTGCTTAAATATCAATCTCCCTTTCAAACTCTTTTTGGGAAAACTCCTGATTATCATTTTCTCAAGACATTCGATTATCTTTGCTACCCATAAATTAGACCATATAATAAGCACATATTGCAATATCCTTCTACTAAGTGCATCTTTCTTGGCTATACCAACATTCACAAAGGATATTTATGTTTCGATCCAAAAACTACCAGATTATACATGACCAGACATGTTGTCTTTCATGAATCAGTCTTTCTAGCTCTATCACCTTCAACTTCTTCTAATCCTAGTTTTTTTTGTTTCCAATCTTGTTTTTTTTTTCCCATACACATGTCCCCTTCTCCTGCTTTACATTATATTGATGCTCAATAACATAACCCCACGCCTTTGTCTTCACCACTTCACTTATCTTCTAACCACATTCTTCCTACTATGCATAACAATGTTCCTCAACATCCTCCCATTATTAATAGTCATCCTATGATCACACGTGCCAATGATGGCATTGTAAAAAAAAAGGTCTTCTTGTCTCACATGCCCATTGAACCAACAACATTTGATCAGGCTTCCAAAAGTATCTATTGGACCAAGGCTATGCAACAAGAGTATGATGCTCTACTAAAAAATAAAACATGGAATCTAGTTCTTGTTCCTCAAAATGCCAATATTATTGATTGCAAACGGGTCTACAAATTAAAACATAACCCATATGGCACCATTGCTCGTTACAAGGCTCGCCTAATTGCTAAAGGTTTTACCCAACACATGGCCTTGACTACTTTGAGACCTTCAGCCCCGTTGTCAAAGCTTCAACCATCAGAATAGTGCTTGCTCTAGCTATCTCATATAATTGGACAATTCGTCAGCTTGATGTACAGAACACCTTCCTCAATGGTGACCTCCAAGAGCAGGTCTTCATGAGCCAACCACCTAGTTTTATCAACACTCGGTTTCCTATTCACATCTGCAAACTTAATAAAGCCATTTATAAGCTTAAGTAATCTCCTAGAGCATGGTACACCAAGCTCAGTCATGCTCTTCTTGGTTGGGGTTTTCAAGCTTCCTGTACAGACAACTTCATGTCCTTTCTTCACACTGCCAACAATGTGCTTATCTTGTTAATCTATGTTGATAACATCCTCGTAACAAGTAGTGATCCTCATCATGCTTCTTCATTTGCTTCTCGTCTTAATGCTACTTTTGCTCTTCGAGATCTTGGTTGTCTTCACTATTTTCTTGGATTGGAGATTATGCAAGCAGAAAACTCAGTCCATTTAAATCAACACAAATATGTCCATGATCTTCTTCAACGTACCAGTATGCTTTGAATCCAAGTTTGCTTCTACACCTAGTATGGTTGGTCAAAATTTATCCAAACATGATGGAGATTTTTTCCTTGATGTCACACTATATCGGAGCACATTTGGTGCTCTTCAATATCTCACACTCACAAAACCTAATATTTCATTTGTTGTCAACAAAGCATGTCAGTTTATTAGTAACCTCTCCAACACACATTGTCTTGCTGTAAAATGCATCTTACACTACCTCAAAGGCACTGCTTCTTATGGTCTTTTCATGCAACCATCTTCTGCATTGGACATTCAAGCATACATTGATGTTGATTGGGCTTTTTGTCCAGATAACGGAAGAAGCACTAGTGGCTATTGTATTTTCATTGGACCAAACTTGGTTTCATGGTCATCCACTAAGCAGAAGATTGTTTCAAGGAGCAATGCGGAATCTGAGTATCATGGACTAGCTGCTGCCACTTCCGAGATTGTCTGGATTTAATCTCTACTCATCGAGTTGTCTTTCTCCTACATCACCACCACTTCTATGGTGTGACAACCAAAGTGCTACCCATATTGCTGCCAATCCCGTATTTCACGCACAAACAAAGTATATTGAACTCGACCTTCATTTTATTCATAATAAACTTCTTTAGAACCAACTTAGTATTCGGTATCTTCACCAAACATATCTCAAGCTCTCAGTTTTTTAGCTTCCGGACCAAAGTCTCTATTGTTCCTAAACCCACGAGCTTGCGAGGGGATGATAGACCACAACTGCATCAGCAACAGAAGGTTGTTGCAACAATAGAGCTCAACAAAACTAAGATCACTCAAGAACTCTGCAAGTATTAGTAATCTGGTAGTTGAGTTTGAATTGTGCAAGTAGTTAGAATCTGGTAACGTTTGTTTACAGTAAAAATATAAATAATAAAGTAGAGAACCTTTCCATGACATGTAATTTCTTCCTGTTAATATACAAAACTAGATTTCATCTTCCTGATACAACTTTTTCAGAGCTTGAGACCCCACATTTTGAACCATTTCAACAATTGCAAGGTAACTAGACCATACATACTTTCCTATAGCTTAACAGTCTCAATGTTTACAAGCTCAACATTTATATATGAATTATTAGCATTTCCAAGAGATGCGTAGGAGTAATAGATGAGTATTACATGTCTCTCAAATAATTGAAATCTTACATCAACTATTTTAGCATTTCAAGAAAAGCATTGTCATTTCAACATTCCTTGGATACGGCTCCATGAATTTAAACAAGTGAGGAAGTGCAACAATCAAGAACTCCAAAGGATGATAGATTCGAAATATGTGGCTTATCTTAGAGAGGTGATGCTATAGATAAATATGCTCTCCCATGAATACCAAAACATTAGATTCACTGTTCAATAGCTTCCAATAATCATCAAAGTGGATAATTCCAAGAAGAGCCAATTCTTTCAATTTGGACTTTTACAGCTACCTTGATGAGTCTTCTTATTACGGAACATCTAATTGCAAAGTAGCATTAGCTGGCACATTTATGATCTGACCCTCTTTTAAATTATTTTCAACAATCCAATGAACCCTTTGAAGCTGAAGGATGGCCATATGTGGTAAGTTATTTAATAAAAGGATATGTAAATAATGGGATAATCCATAATGTTCTACAGATGAAAACAAGAGCACAATTGCATACATGCAGGAAATGCATCTACACCAACCAAAGGCTATAGTAGGCACAACCCTAACACATCCTCAAGAATAGGGGAACAAAGAGAGGATAAGGAGTACCAGATACAAATGAATAAAATGTCCCAAAACAAGTATAGTCCAAAAGAACAAACAAAAAGACCTATAAGTGGAAACCCATTTTAATGTGGGAAATCATGGGATCTATGATCAGTGGCACAACTGAAACCACATCCAAACTTATCATCATATTGAAAATCGAAAGAAAAATTGAGAGAAAAACATAGTAATACATAAATTTACAACCAAACAATCCCATAGTGTTTAGGAGCCACAAGAGAGGATGAAAAACAGAGCAATAAATGGAAACAAGCAAGGGAATCACAACAAACATACTTGAAGATCCTCATCTCAAGCAAGAATATGCTTGGCTTCCAACTCTTTTTCCTCTCCTCTTCATTCTTTTTCTTTTTGCTTCTTCAAAACCTTTTATATCAGGATTTCTCAACCTTTATTTTTTTTTTCTCTTCCTCCAAAAATCAGAACCTTCATTTCTGATTCATGCCTAATTGGTGTCTCAGTTGATTCGTGTCCAGCTGGTGCTCCTTGATTGAGGGAGTAATCAACAAAATTTATAATCTATTACACCATATACTAGGGTAGCAAAGACAAAGCTACTATAGCATAGTGGCTCTAGGATCGTTCACTGGGATGGGTTTTCACTTCACAAATGATATTAATTCAAAGTTAAATTGGTGCCTTTTCATTTCAAGGTTAGCTTTAAAAGAAAACATAAAGATGTTTGAATGAAAAACGGTTGGTTTTAAACTAACCAAAAATAGTAACTGATTTTACTTACAAAGAAAAGTGTTTCTTGGAGTTTCAGATCACTAGGCTCAAATTCCTCATACAAAAAGGGAGTTTCGGTCACTTGTTTCTTTTCCTCGCATTAGAGAATTAACATATAGTTCCTTCTCCAACCGGTGTTGTACAGATGCTTCCCATTAATGGGTTCAAACACTAAATCCCTCTCACTGATGCACCTTGCAATGACTCGTGCCTCTCACCTAGCACTTGCCATTCAAGGTGATCTTTAACCTTGGATTACCCGTCAAAAGCTCGCAAGAGATAACTAATGGATTGTCTCCTTGGAGTCCAAAAGCTTACCAAGTGTTGGCTATTCTAGAAAATCCTACCTTCAAACCACCTCCCAAAGGCTCGCAAGGGGTAAACTAGTGAATCTCCAAATGGACGGAGATCACTTGACCTTACCAAGTGTTGGCCCAGGTGATTTAAAGGCGTTTTAAAGTTAACTAACAAAAGATAAAAACCATTAACGGGTCACACTTTCTCTTCATTTAAAAACTAAAACAACAAAACTTCCAATTTATGCATGTGGAAACTTACCGGCTTTCCTCACTCAAGAGACAAAAGAGCTTAGGCCTCTCTATCCTCAGAAGAAAAAATCCTCAGAGTTTGGTTGGCTAGAAATAAAAAGAAATGAAAAAATGAAAGAGAAGGAAAAATAGAGCAAGGCTCTGTAATATCTATATATTATCGATATTTTTTACAATGGATTGCAAGGGGAATATATATAGAGAAGTTTTCCACCTTCCTAGCTAAGAAATCTTATTGGTTGGTGGATTACAAGGAGAAGAATGGAAATTTATACAAAAATATCTGAAGAAAAATATCCAAAAGTGTCGATCGCAACTATCGGGAACCTTCAGGAGAACACCCGTGCACTGTGCAAAATGGCTGCGAAATTCTCGCAACAAAAGGCTGATTTCGCAGCCGTGCAAAAATCTTCCTTCAGCTTGGAGTGATCTGATTGTAATGGATGTAACTCCTTCATTTCAACTCCGAATTGTGCACCGTTTGAAGCATTGGATTTTTGACTTCCTGAGCTTTGAAATGGTATATAGAATGTAGAAAATGGACTTCGGTAAGTGCTCCAAAAGTGCAAAAGAAGACTGCAGCTTCTGTCCTCTGTTTTCTTCACTCTGTTTTCCTCTTCTCCATTGCTTGTGCTCGTGTTTCCACTTGAAATTCAAGCCTGTAAACTTTCCAAATCCTTGCTTTAACTTGTCCAAGTAGGCTCCTCCATCATTTGCATGCTTGAATCGATTCATAAGCTGATAAAAACATGTAAACTTGCCACAAAATGGTTAAAACCAATTACTAAGGACCTTAATGAATTAATTGGGTTAAATGAATATGATTACTACTCAAAGGTGCTTAAAACCATTATAATTAGATCTAAAAAATAGAACTTTTTGGTAGTAATCAATTTCATTCCTTAACTTGCAAGCTTTCTTTTAAAGGTTTTATATTTTTTTTTGCCTCTTCGAAAACCACCTACTCCATTTTTTTCCCATGCATTATTTTCTTTTAAAACTGTTTAATTATCCTCAATTTTCCATGTAGGCTCGTTGAGCGTCTGTGCTGGATTATGCGTGTCTTCCAAGGGCAGTCGTGGTATAGATTTTTCTTTAAAAATGTTTTTTTTCTCTCTCTAATTGTCTTCAAATCTCATTGTCTGTTATAGATGTCTTCCTATGGCAGCACTCGTGTGTGACCGAGATTCATGAGGAATCGTCTCTTCTCCTTTCTCTGTACCGTTGCTTTTTTTCTTTTGTTTTTAATAAGGTTGTTCCATTTTTTAGAAAACCCTCCTCATCTCCCCAAAACGTCTTTCCAAAATCCAACTTGTCTCATTCCCAATGGTGTTAATTCCCCACCAAAAATCTCATTGAATATGTTGAAGTCCCAAAAAAATATCCACGTTTTTTTTTCTCTTATCAATCAACAATAATTTGGGTCCCTTATGTGTGAATGGCAACCCTCATTCTCATGCCAACGAATATATATTAAGTAATAGAAATCTTGTAATATGATAACAAAAAAAAAAAAAATAGAGATCATGCAAAAAAAATAAAATCAATGTACACATAATAAAAGAGAAAAAGTATTAACTTTCATGAAAATTTAATAATAAATAATAATAATTAACAGTGTAGAAATAATATATAATCAGAAGACAAAATAAGAAAAACAATCCATTAATGGTGATAATAAAAAAAATAAAAAAATAAACAATGACTAAAAAAAAGAGTAATAACAACATGACATAAATTAAATAAATAAATAAGATAAAAGACGTGACATATTTTATAAGAAGATCATGCAGCCATTGTAAGCCGATGCAAAGTATGTGACCATGCAAATGATTTAGGTGGCTAGGGCAAGCTAATCGACTAGGTGCACAGACGGGCCAGGGTGGCCTAATGGCCTAACTATGTTTAAGCAAGTGTCATAAAGTTATCTAGTATCCCAAAGTGGCCAAAGAGTAAGTATATGAGTAGCAATGGTACCATTAGGAACTACTAATTGGAGTACTTGGAAAGAGCACTTAAGCAGACTATGTGCTAAGAGGCGATAAATGGGAGGTTTACACAGTCATCCTCAAATTTACGACTCTAAGTATTAGAAAATTGAGCTTCACCAATAGAAGCAGATAATTTATTTTCTTGCAATAACTTACGCACTCCAAATGAGTGGAAAGAAATTTGCAAGTTTTTGGAAATCAATAAAGTTCCCGATTGGGGGGCTATTTCTTCTATTATCTCTTCCCATTGTGTAATCCCTTCCTTCTTTTTTCCGGGGGGG
>JBAPGN010002049.1:0-13575 GCA_037355405.1 Vitis amurensis
TGGGGTAACGCGGCGTTTGTTGAAATGGGAGAGTTTAAGGTGGGTGCCATCGTGCCTGGTTCGGACATGGCCGACAACCTTATTGTTTTCATATTTCACTTTCGTCCTCTCCAAGGTGCGCCTACCCGCAAAATACCCCCATATAGTAAAAACTGGCCCAAGTTCTTGTCCTTGAATTATCTCAACAAGGGTATCTATAACTTAGGTCCAATGCGAAGCTTCACGAGGATGTCATCGTCGATGCCTTCTTTGTGGAAGGGTCTTCCTAGGTATATTTGTTTATGTAATTAACAATTTATATGCTACCCAGCACAAATATATGTTGAAAAAGTGCCTTCAAATCAGAGCAATGAAAAACTAATTTTACATGGAGATCAAACACTGGCATGACACCCCAACTAATTTTGTAATCACAAATAAATTAAAAATAAATAGTTTTAATAAAATATGAATAATACTATTATAATAAAATCATGAATTATATTTTTATTAATATTATAAAAATATGGATTTTAAGATCTCATAAAAGTAAATTTTAAATGCATATGGTCAATAGACATTCAATGAAAAGGAAAATGGAATGAACCATATATGACCACAATCCAGTCCAGATCGGTCGACTCAAAAAACAACTAGTTGAAAATTCTTCTAAAACAAACGTGGAGGCCAAGTTTAGGTATTGGTATTCCTTAATGGAGTAAGTTATAGTTGATAAAAATGAGTACTTATGCTCCTTGATGTTTTCACTTTGGTGAATATGTAATCTTAAACAGAATATTGCATAATTTTTGAATTCAAAGAAAAGGGACTTATGATTGAAAATGGTAAATTGATTGATTTATATCAATGTAGAAGTATAGTATCAATGTTTTAATGTAATTAATTTGGGTATTGGTGTTAATTCGGAAATTGAAAATGTAATTCAATATCCTTTTACTTTAATTAATTTCATTGCAATGACAATTGATTGATTTATATCAATGTAGGAGTATAGTTTTGGAGTTTTAATGTAATTAATTTGATATTGGTGTTAATTTGGAAATTTAAATGTAATTCAATATTCCCTTACTTCAAATTAATTTCATTGAAATAACAAATTAATTGATTTATACCAATGTGGAAAGCATAGTATCACTTTTTAATGTAATCAATATTACTTATAATGATAATTCATAAATTAGGTATAATGTTTTAATGTTAGGAATTACCTATAGGAAAGTAATTGAATTCGATTTAATTTCATATTAATTTGGTAAATGTAGCGATATATGTCAATTTGGCGTAGGTCATAATCATGTAATTTGGGAATTATAGTTTTCATCATTCCCATCCTCTATCGGTTATAGTTATTTCTCAAACTAGTAGCCATGGGAAGAAATTGTGTCAATGACTTGAACTACTCAACTGGTTGAGAATTGGCCTCTGCTGGTAGTGTGAAATCCTTAGCCGGTAGCCACTACATCCAATAGTCGATGTGAATTAACTGATACCGGTCGACTGGTACATATAGGCTGAATTTATCATGGAACCGATACACAACTGTCATAAACAATTCCTCAATATAATTTAGACTGGTTGACCGCGAAATATAAATCGGCTAACTTATATCCCATCGATTCTCACTATATACCATTTCAATGCAAAGCCTCTTATTACTCATTGTATTATATATATTTGAAAAAAAACAACCCAAAGTACATAGGGAGACAAAAACATTTAATCCCTAACATACGTAGAATCATACATGTAGAAAATGAATGATCCTATATATTACAATTTCATTTTGCCTAGCATCTTCAAATAAGAGTATAGCATATTCAAATAAAATGAACTTATGATGAACCCTGTATGCTCATCCAATGTCACAACTTCCCATGAACATGACCATATGTGGATATGGAAATGATAAATATTGGGAAAACAACAAATGTCATAATAATAATCTTCTCATTGCTCTTGTGGATGCATTTGTACAAACAATAGCCAAAATGGTTTGTTTTTCTCTATTTCCAGCGTGTAAAACTAAATCATTTGTTATTTCCCGACATATTTTAACAGAATTATATAAGGTAGAGGCCTTGATGCAATCACCATTTTGGAATGTCTGCATATGTTTAATGACATGCACTCCACAGTCCTAGCTAAGAAAAATATAAGAAAAGCAAAACAACTTATTAATTGGATGTATAATTATAACTCAGATAAACAATATTCATGTGAGTTATATATTCATACTAACCTATTATCTTGGGTTGGAATCGAAGGTGCCCAATCATTGGAAAATTGGAAGGCATTTTTCCCTATATCATAGAGTTTGAAGAACGTTTGACAAAATTCAACCTAATTTATTTTGAAAGTGTTAATAATTGTGCAAGAGATAAAATTAAAAAAAAAAATAAAAAAAAACATAGTTTGAAAGCATATTACTGTTTTGACACTCTTAAACCGAAACTCGTCCCGACTCCTTAATCGCAATAAATTCAAAATTTGGATGTGAGAGTTTTTAAAGTCAACGACGCAAAGATACCAATGACTGAGACAATTGTCATGCATTAGAATAAATAGTTGTAAAGTTAGAAAAACAATATCTATGAATTAGAGCACAAAATATCTACTCTATTGTAGGTGAAAACAATATCAACTATAACTTTGATATATGCAATTAAACATTACAAATAATTACTAATTTCCTCACAATCATCCAATTCGCTAATGTACTTACTCATGATAGATGTTTTTCTATCAAAAAAAAGTTGAGGACTCCCGCACAAAATCATTTGCTAATAATAAAACATAACACGAACATTAGAATATTATACTTGATATGTAACTAAACAACAAGAAAAATGTGAGCTAACTAAAAATGTCATTGGAAGATATCATCTTATACTTCGTATGCCTATGATTTGCCTCTCAAAATAATTTAGTTTTGATGCTTCTAGATTTATTACCTGTTGTTAACCAATAACTTTAATAAATTTATTTCATTAATAAAGCACTCATTCGATATAAATAAAATAGATGCTTACAACATCCAACAAATTTTGTCTAGGACGTAAGCACTCATAATCTCCACGTACTGCATGTTCATGTTCATGATCAAAGTCAACAAGAAGCTCACTACAACAATAATATGATAAAACATTCTTTACACACATGGAAAAATATGAAGACTAAAACTATAACAACACATCTATGAATGTTCTAGACACTACAAACCTTATTGACAATGATTTATTGAAAACATAATCAACAACAAGAGATTGAAGTACATTGAATGATTGAGCATCCACCACATCTTCACGAATGGACATGGGGATTGACTAAATCGAAAACAAGACATAATTTTTAGCTATATATTTTGTGTATAAAAAATAAGAACATGGTATTAAACTATTTGTACTATAACTTTGATATTTAACGTTTTCCCATTTTCCTTAAATTGTGTACAAACGAGGAGACCTTGAATTTACTTGGTTTCCTCTTCTTCTATGTACGTGTTTTCATGACATGCTCGAGAATACCACATAGTGCTCGTAATTGATTACTACCCAAAAAAGTGTTATTTTACACATTTAATTCATTATGTTTTAAGCACTTTTGTGTAGTAGTTCTCCATCTTTATCCCAATTGGCATGTTAAGGACCTAGCAATGGCTTCTAATCATATTTGTGGCTAGTTTTAGTGTTTTGACAGCTTTTTGGATCATTAAGACAAGCCAAGCAAAGGAGTGAAGCAAAGAGAAGCAAAGAGAAGCAAAAAGCAAAGTGAAGAGAAGCAAAGAGGACAGCAACTGCAGTCTTCTTTTGCACTTTTGGAGCACTTTCCGAAGTCCATTTTCTACATGCTATATACCATTTCAAAGCTCAGGAAGTCAAGAATCCAACGCTTCAAACCGTGTACGATTTGGAGCTGAAATGAGGAAGATATGGCCTTCGGAAGACAACTGCTCCAGGCTTGTGCAAAATTTTTGCACAACACCTTGTGTTGTGCGAGTGTTGTGCCAAATTCGCACAACACCTTCCAAATTCGCACAGCCCATGCGTGGTGCGAATTTTGCTCTGTTTTTTCTGACTCCACGTAAGATATTTTCTTTTAGATATTTTTGTATAAATTTCCATTCTTCTCCTTGTAATCCACGAATCATAAGATTTCTTAGCTAGGAAGGTTGGAAAAACTTCTCTATATATATTCTCGTGCATCCATTGTAAAATATACGCGGACCTA
This sequence comes from Vitis amurensis, assembly GCA_037355405.1. Classification (NCBI taxonomy): domain Eukaryota; kingdom Viridiplantae; phylum Streptophyta; class Magnoliopsida; order Vitales; family Vitaceae; genus Vitis; species Vitis amurensis. The sequence goes on from JBAPGN010002049.1 coordinate 4,228, forward strand.
TAAAATATAAACTATACAAAGCCTTGCTCTGTTTTTCTCTCTTCTCCTGTTCTTCCCCATTTCTATTTTCTTAGTAGCCAAACAGCCTCTGAGGGCTTTTCCTCAAAGGATGATTGGCTAAAACTTTTAGTTTCTCAAAGTATGGATGTTATATGATGGCTTGGATGCAATCCCATGGAAATTTCTCGCACCTGGAAGGTAAGGTAGTCGTTTTTCATTAATGGTTCATTAATGCAAAGTTTGGTTTTTATTTCCTTTGGACAACTTCCAACGGCCAATACTTGATAAGCTTCTGGATTTCTATCCATTAGTTATCTCCTACGAGCTATTGGAAGGTGAGGTTTTCAATTCCAAGTTTTGCATTAATCCGTTAGAACCAATTTCAATGGCCATTGAAAGGTGAGTTTATCACCTGGAATGACTTTGAGTTGCCAATATTTGGTAAGCTTTTGGCTTTAGACCATTAGTTATCTCTTACGAGCCATTCAAAGGAAGTCTGAGGTGAATAACCATTGATGAAATTCACTACCATCTGTTTTGTCATTTTAATGGATTAAAACTTAATTTGCTAAATCCATACCGGTTCGGGAAGCAAGCATCACCATAGTTGCAACCCCAACGCCAGGAGCCTATTGTAGACCCTCTATTTTGTCTTACTAGCACATGTTCTATTATGTATCCATTTGATACTTTACGATAATTCTCTGATGACCCATTGGGCGGAATTTTAGGCCCACTTTTTGCACTTGGCCCATTAGGTCCACTCCTAGGTCACCTAGCACATTTTTTTTAATCACTTAGACACCTCCTTAATTTAATTTCCACCTAATTCACCTGGGCAATTTCCACTTAGGTCATCCAGGTCACTTGGATTTTTTTTTTATATTAATTATTATTATTATTATTATTATTATTTTATTATTATTATTATTATTATTATTATTTGTAAGCTTAATTCTCTAAGATTAGTTTCTTGATTGATGGATTGTGAGACTAGGTGAGTATTTTTATTGTTTTATTTAGATTGCTTGAGATGAATTTTTTATGTTTATTTGTATCAACTTGGTATTTTATTTTTATTTTTTTTATTTGTATTTTAGTTTAATATTTAGACTATTGTTACATGCATGCGACATTTATTTATTTATTTATTTTTTCCTGTTTTATTTATTTATTCATTCACGAATTTATTTTTTAGAAAATCGTAGATGGTCAGGGATCTTGTATTATTTTCTTTATTGTTACTATTATTATTGGTTATTATTATTATTATCAGTATTATTATTATTATTTGTATTATTATTAATTATTAGTATTATTGATATCATTAGTAGTATGCACTCACTATATGTTTGTTTTATTATTATCACATTCTTCTTAATTTAGTTTTCATTTTTTTTTATATAGACTTGTTTACCTTTAATTTTATATTTATTCTTTTCGTTTATTTTTTTTTTAAAAAAATAAATAAAATAAATAAATAAATAAATAAAATTAATAAATAAAAAAAAAAAAAAAGGAAGGAACAGGTGGATTAGGAGAAAAGGCTTTGAAAAATAATAATAATAATAATAATAATAATAATAATAATAATAATATGGGTGGGGAGATTATAAAAAAATGAAAATGGGAGTCGGTGGAGAAGCTTAGGAGGCAAGAAAAAAAAAAAAAAAAACTGAGATGGAGGTCTTTCGAGGAGTCGGCATCGGAAGGAGGCAGGGGCCATTTTTCTAGATAGAAAGGAGGGGTTTTCAATGAAGGATATAAAAGGAGGAGTCTAGGAAGAGAAGAAAAAAAAAAAAGGTTTTGGAGAGGAACAGATTCGGGAAGGTGGAGAAGAAAAGTTGAGGAAGTTTCAACAGAGGGGGTCTGGAGCAGAAAAATCTGGAGTAAGGGGAGATTGGGAAGGAAAAGAAGTTAATAATAGAGAACAAAGAGAGGGGAACGCTTCAGAGAAAAAAGAAAACGGAGGGAATGAGCCAGAAAAAGGAGAAACACAGGTATGATTTCTGTAAACTATTGGGTTCTTTCATCTTCATGAGCTTCATCAGTTTTTTTTTTTTTTTTTGCATGCTGGGATACTATTGCGTGCATGAATGTGAGCTTTGGACACTACTACAAGTTCTTATGGAATCTGGGTCTGATTGAATGAGCTTTATGTTTGATGTTGCATCTATTTTTCTTTAGCTCTATTTTGGGACTCAATATGATGTGTTTGTAATCATGCACTGATTTCTGTTTAAAATCCCTTATTTGTCTTTTATGAACATTCCATCCTATTGATAACTCAAGAAGCATTACTAGGTTTAGCATATTGCTAGATCACTCACTCTCATGCTTGCTCTATTTTTTTTTATGACGTTTTCTTTTCTGAATTTCACTATTCTTGGGCATCAAGTTGTGAAGTGTTTTGGGTTTGTACGCTGCCCACCTAAGAGTACAATTCCAAAGGGGTGTGCATGCGCTTTGAGCTTGGTCTCTAAAGGCGAATCATGGCGGGGATGCATTTGAATGCGTTGCCACCTTTGTATATTGGCAGTAGTGAGAATTGGATTTTCTGAGTGGAAGTGGGTTTCATTTTTTTCTTTCTTGGCCGGAGACATGGCCAAGTCGTTGTGGAATGTGAGGAGGGTGATCTGATTTTGGAAACAAGAGGCGTGCTGGGTGTGTCCTGGGGTTGGATCAGCTCCTAGTCGTGGCTTGGTTGTCACCCCAACCAAGTATGTTTTCCTTCGCATCTCAACAGCCCACTTCAGCTGAGTAAAGGGAGCTGTTGCAGCTTGGTTTCTTTCTTCTGATGCCAACTGGAGCTGCAGCTCCACTGACGGCCAGCTCCCCTTTGCCACTGTGGCATGGGTGGCCATTCTCCAATACATCCCATGCGCGTTCAGAACAAAGAAAAAAGAAAAACATGCTTTAAGACGCGGCTTACCATGCACCGTCAAATGATGTTGTGAGATAACATTCAAATAATACTTCTTGTTGGACTTTCAATGCTTGTTAAAGTCTTTTGTTTATTATATATTCAGTCTATTGGTCTTTTAATGCATGTTAAAGTCTTTTGTTTATTATATATTCAATCTGTTGGTCTTTTAATGCTTGTCAAAGTCTTTTGTTTATTATATATTCAATTTGTTGGGCTTTTAATGTTTTTTTAAATCTTTTGTTCATTGTTTATTCAATCTTCAAGATTTCCAACCGTACGTGTTTTTCTTTAAACTCGCTGAAGTCTAATTTTCTTAAAATGCCACCTTTTTTTTTTTTTTCTTATAAAATGTAGTTTTTTTTTTATATAATTTTCTTCAAGTTTCCGAAAACTCCAAAAAAAAAAAATCCTGGATTCATTTTTTAAAAAAATTCTCGTATCAAGTTTTCGAAAGTTCTAAAAATTCCGGGTTCATTTTTTTTAAAAAAAAAAAGTTCTCGTATCAAAGTTTCCGAAACTTCGAAAAATCCCAGATTTATTTTTAAAAATTCTCATACCCAAGTTTTCGAAAGTTCTAAAAATTCCGGGTTTATTTTTTTTTAAATTCTCATATCAAAGTTTTCGAAATTTCGAAAAAATCCCAGATTCATTTTTAAAAATTCTCATACCCAAGTTTCCAAAAATTTCGGGTTCATTTTTTTAAAAAAAAAATTCTCGTACCCAAGTTTCTGAAAATTCCAAAAATTCCGGATTCATTTTTAAAAAAAAAAAAATTCTCGTATCAAAGTTTCTGAAACTTCGAAAAATCCCAAATTCATTTTTAAAAATTCTCATACCCAAGTTTCCGAAAGTTCCAAAAATCCTGGGTTCATTTTTTAAAATTCTCATACCCAAGTTTCTGAAATTTCCAAAAATTCCGGATTCATTTTTAAAAATTCTCATACCCAAGTTTCTGAAAATTCCAAAAATTTCAGGTTTATTTTTTTTTTTAAAAAAATTCTCTTATCAAAGTTTCCAAAAATCCCATATTCATTTTTAAAAATTCTCATACCCAAGTTTCCAAATTTTCAAAAATTCGTAAGTTTCAGATTCATTTTTTTTAAATTCCCCTACACCAAATTTCCAAAAATTTGTAAGTTCCGGATTCGAATTCATTTTTTAAAATTCCCATACACCAAATTTCCAAAAATTCATAAGTTTCGGATTCATTTTTTTAAATTCCCCTACACCAAATTTCCAAAAATTCGTAAGTTTCGGATTCATTTTTTAAATTCCCGTACGCTAAATTTTCAAAAATTCGTAAAGTTTTGGATTCATTTTTTAAATTCCCGTACGCTAAATTTTCAAAAATTCGTAAAGTTCTGGATTCATTTTTTAAATTCCCGTAGGCTAAATTACCAAAAATTCATAAGTTTCGGATTCATTTTTTTAAATTCCCCTACACCAAATTTCCAAAAATTCGTAAGTTTCAGATTCATTTTTTAAATTCCCGTACGCTAAATTTTCAAAAATTCGTAAAGTTCTGGATTCATTTTTTAAAATTTCCGTACCCAAATTTCCAAAAAATTAGTAAAATTCTGGATTCATTTTTAAAAATTCTTGTACCCACAATTCCCAAAAATTCATAAAGTCCCGAAGTCCCAATTTTCCAAATTTATAATTTTTTAAAATTTAATTTTCCGAAATTTAATTTTTCAAAAATAATCCTTCCAAATTTTCAATTTTTTTTTTAATTTAATTTTTCAAAATTCCATTCTCAAAATTCCCATTTTCCAAAATTCCAAATTTATTTTTTATTTTATTTATTTTTTTTATTTTTTTTTATTTAATGTTATTTTAAATTATTTTTTTATTTTTTTATTTTGAAATACCATTCTCAAAGAGACTTCCAAAATTTTCAAGTTCACTTTTTTTTAAAATAAAATTCCACGCTTCCGAAATTTCAAATTTAATTTTCGAAATTCCTCTTTTCAATTTTTTATTTTTTTATTTTTTTAAAAAAAAGTGAATAAGCTCTCATAATTCCATAATGATGGAATTTATGAGAATCAATTCATAGCAAAAATTAATTAGGCTTTGGTGGGGGCCCGACATTCATAACATTTCTTCGAAAAATAATTCAAGTTGTGCTCTCGATTTTGTTTGATTTTGATTTGGTTTTGTATGAGATTGTTTTTACACTTGTCATTGTACACTAACCTTGTTTTCATGATAGTGTTTTATTACCTGCTACTAAGGTACACTCTCACTCTCACTTTGTTTATTATTTCATTATCATGAATTATTTTTGAACTATGATCGTTTTGGTATCCATTGATCTTCTAATTAATTGCCATGTCTGGTTCACCTTATTTAGTAGAGACCCATTTCTTTAGGGGCTTAGAGGGGTGCTACGGTCTTTACCGTACCTTCCCAATAAGTAACCTGATCCCCGAACCCAGACTCAGGTTTTTCGCAGACAGCTTTTCCAAAAAAAAAAAAAAAAATCAGGAGTCCATTTAGGGGTTTTATTCTTACTTGTTTTCCCCTTCAAAAAATAAATAAAAGTAAGTGGCGACTCCAAGTCTTTTCTAAAAATCATATTTTTCACCTAAATAAACGAAAAGCGAGTCTCGCCGATCGAGTGGGAACGCATCATTAAAAATGCGGGGTCCACAAATTGGCGACTCCATTGGGGATCGAACCCAGACTCTCTGGTTTCATAGAAGATCAAGCTCGAACTTAAGGTGAGGCAAATATGGCGTTTAAATAGTCGATTGATGGATACCTTTTCTTTGTGTTTTTCTATGATCGAGTGTTCATAGCACACTAAGAGTTTGATGTGATGATTTCCTATGCTTGACTGTCATATTCATTTAGGATATTAACGTGCTGATGACATTGTTTGTTTATCTTGTCTGTCTTAGCACAGTGACTTTGATCTTACCATGATTGTTCAGCTCACCTCACATGTATAGACTCATTGTTGTATATATTCTGACTGGATGTGTTGATTATCTCGCTTGTATATTATCTTAATCATCTTTGAGCATGCTGTCTTTGTCACTATTCATCTTGATATTCTTATTCTCGTTTAGCTTGTATGTAGACATGAATGATGTATCTGCGCTTTGCTTGATTGCTTGTTGCATGACTACTCTTCTCCTGTGTGATTGCATGTTGCTTGTCTGTGTGGGTCGCACATATATCCCCTTACCTCCAACCCTCTGGTTTCGGTCATTTTCTTCCTTTCGGTTCTTACATTTGCAAATGTGAGACCTTGTGTGTGTTTGTTTCTCTGACCGAGCTAGTGGTTAGGAGTAGGGTCTAGCGACGGGCTATATTGATGTTTGGGAGCATTCTGGAGAAAGTCGACACACTGATACTGATTGAAGTCCGATCTTTGAAGACCTGTATAGCCCAGAGCTAGGTTTTATGGATATTTGTGTGACCAGTGTGTTTCTGTTTTCTATTTTAGATTCCTAGGATTTTCGGATGCACCCACGCCACTCACTGTTCACTTTAGTTGACTACTGAGTTCTGAGAGTTGTGAGAGCTTTAGCCATAGGAAACCCCCTGGGATGTCGAGGTAGTGCATGTGTGGAGGTGATGACCACCTTACATGGAAGCGCCCCGTCTCTTCGGAGGCGTGCAGAGGGTTGCATACCGCTGGAGGGTATGATCGCTTCTGCTAGGGATCCTTTAACCCACCTTGTTATTTTTAGAGCCACCTTGTCCTTTTAGGCTAAGCTTAGGCCCCATTATGATTCCCTTCCTACACGTGGGTGCATCTGTGGTCCTTCAAAGTCGGGTTAGTAGTAATAGGTTTAGTTACCTTCGTAGTAGTCTCTTCTATATTCGCTTAGAATTGGATATTAGTCTGATTACTTCCAGGTTACCTTCCTGTATAGTTGATAGACATTCCTTGAAGAGTTTTCTTTACACCGTATCTTATCTAGTATTTCCACTATTGTAGGAGTATTGATACGTTCGATCTGGGTTCAGCTTCTTGGATCAGAGTTAGAGGGAGATTGATTAGAGTGTCAGACCAGTCAGATCAGACAGATATGGATTCGCAGGTGGTTACAGTTGATCAGTTTGCTGCTGCTATGGCTTCGATCCAGGAGGCCATAACTAACCTTGGTCAAAGGATGGGTGGGCAGCAGGCCCAACAGGTTCCAGTTCAGGAGAGTGTGCAGTATGATCCCACTATTCCGCCCCCTCTTCCGCCTAATCAGATAGCTACACAGGACACTCAGACGCCACCACCTCCCCCACTTGGTCAGACAGTTCCACAGCCTACACCATTTACTTTACAGAGTCAGACTGAGGTTACCCCACCGCCTGCCATGGTCGTTGTTCCGACCTCGGAGGATGCCCATGCACGCATGGACAGGCTTGAACAGAAGATGAGACAGATGAGAGTATCAGATGGAGGTATGGGATGGGATGATTTTGATGGACTACCAGTGGCCAGTCTGCCGGCCAAGTTTAGGATGCCAGAGATCAAGCGATACACAGGGATTGGATGTCCGCGCATTCATTTGAGACTATATAGTACTGTTATGAGGGCCCACGGCTTGGATGAGGCTCAGATGATTATGTTATTCCCCATGTCCTTGAGTGGGGCGACCCAGCGTTGGTTTGCTTCTTTAGATGTATCACGTCGTCGTACATGGGATGATTTAGCCCAGGAGTTTCTGCGACAGTTTGCATTTAACACTGTCATAGATGTCTTCATACGGAGGGAAGTTTTGGAGGCCTTGAGGCCAAGAGGCCCGATGAGAAAACAGTCACATCATTCATCTCCCGTTGGAAGGGAGAATATTGCCCAGATATTGATAGGCCGTCTGAGAGAGTCAGATCAGCATGATTATGAAGAGCTTGCAGCCTGATTTGCTAGACATTTGATTGGGGTTCCACACGTGGACTTTGGATCTTTGGTGGGGCAGGCTTATAATGGATTGAGGAGGTATTGCTAGAGGATTGTGGCCTGATTTTCCCTTTCAGACTCGAAAGGGAAGAAACCCACCTATTGGACAGAGACCAGGGGACGTCCGGCGCCACAGCACCATCAGACCAGAGGCCCAAGAAATTTATTATCAGACAGTTGGACAACTTCTGGAGTTTTTATCCGCCAATCATCCCATGTCAGTATAGGTTCACCAGTTCCTTTAGACCTATGTCCCACTCCCCATATCTACACTCAGCTCCACAGCCAGTTATGCTATTACTCAGAGACCACAACCAGGGCACCTGCTCATTATCCCTCAGCTGGGCTCCACCTGCACCGAGACCGAATGCGTAGTTTTCCCAGCTGGGAAATGCCTTTGAGTAGAGCTTTCCAGAAGCTCATAGAGGAGGTTGTGAACTGCACTAGCACCGAGACCACCACCTCAGCCTTTGCCACTCAGTTCCAGGATGGACCTTCACTGTGCTTACCCATCAGGGTCCCAGGACATTGAACTGACCGTGCATGCTCTGAGACATGCTATTTCCAGGACTTGATAGATCAGGGTTGTTAACTTGGGAAAGCCAAGTTGACCACGAACCTTTAACCTGCTCACTACCACACATTCGGTGCTTCCACCTACTGGTGGTTTTTTTTATTCATCACATGGGATTTTGTTCAGGACGATGTCAATACACATGTTTGAGTTGGGAATGTGGATTGGCCCTGGGATGATGTTTCCCAGATGATGGCTATGAGTTTGTAAGAGCTAGCAATCAGATTCTTCGATCCTGACCATTCAGTTTGATCCCGGACAGAGCCCGTTACAGTTGATTCCCTTTTACACCATCAATATGTCGAGCATAGGGACTGTTGCCCGTTTATTCTATGCCTGAGGATGTTGATGTAACAGGTTTATGACCCGTAGTGGAGGTAGCCCAGTGCACCTCATGTTACCAGACCATTTGGTGGTACGGATTCTCGTGAGGAGGTCAGGAGGGAGGATGATGAGATATTGAGACAGTTGCAGAGCACCCAGGCTCGGATATCCATTTGGAGTTTGTTGGCTACTTCTAGCATTCATAGAAATGCACTTATTCGAGCTTTGAGTCAAATACGTGTGGAGACCTCTACTACTCCAAAGGCATAGATTCATATGATGACAGCTGATAGGGCCACTTGCATTGTGTTTTCTGCTGATGATCTACCACCGGAGGGTTCTGACCATACTCGCCCTCTTTATATTACAGTTGTTTGTTCAGGCCACAGAGTCCCAACCGTCTTGTTAGATATGGCTTTGCCCTGAATGTTTTGGCCCATAGCCCACTGCTATAGCCCTTGGTTTGCACCCTCAGGATTTTGGTGCCCTCCACACAGACAGTGAGGCTTTATGAAGTACTCAGAGAGAGGTTTCATTGGGCACCTTGACTATAGATTTTTTGCTCTTCATCGGGCCCGACCCATTCCTATATTATTTCCAAAGGGGCTTTTA
>JBAPGN010002050.1:0-13597 GCA_037355405.1 Vitis amurensis
GGTCATCCCGCTATATCAAGCGGAGCGCGAGAAAGACTCGTGGTAGGGTAGAAATACGAAGAGTAAGGAAACATGAGATGTTTCATAAACTTAATAATTGAATTAGTTATGTCTTTTGTAATGTTCTGGTTATGTTATACGTAATATTTTATATTGTATAGTAAAATAATTATCTCTCATCCGTGGATCCATTTGTGTTGATTATTTTATCTTTGTATTCTTGATTAACGATGTTTGTATCAAATCTTCCGCCGACATAACATGCACTTTTATAAAATACAAAATTACAAGTTAAATATTTGAGAGGTGTTTTTGAAAATAATTTTGTAAAATAGTTTTTAAAAATTATTTTATAATATTTTGGAGAATAAAAATTTGTTTATGTTTTTAAATTTTTTTATATATTTTAAAATATATTTTTAAAAGTAAATTTTATTTATAACATTTTATTTTAATAATTTTATTTATAATATTTTATTTTAATCATTTTCATATTTGAATAAACATTTCTTAAATCCCTAAAAGATAAGTTAAAATAATTAAAAACAATTATAAGATATTCTCCGAGAATATCATGTTTTATATTTTTAACAAAAAAAATATTTTTTGTTTTATGATTAGTAAATACATTTTTCTATTTTTTTAGAGAACATAAAACAACAATTTCCAAACATGTCATAAAGTTTAGAAACTTAAAATTTTTTTAATTTTTTTTGTATTTTAAAATAAATTTTATTTTAATACTTTATTTTTAATTATTTTTTTATATATGTAGAGATATATAAAACATCCATTGAAAAATAAGTAAAAAGAATTTTAAAAATATTCTATAAAAATATTTTGTTTTATGTTTTTAATAACAAAAAAAATGTTTTTTATTTTCTAATTTTCAAATTGTGTTTTTTTTTTTTCCAAAACAGTAAAAAATAACCACCATGCCATGGAGTTTACGGAAGGTTGTGACTTATGTGATATAATTCTAAAGGAAAAAAAAAAAACAAACAAATGAATGAAGAGAGAGAAGAGAGGAAGATGTTTAAAGGGAGCAAGAGCAAAATTTCATACACTGATTAGCCTGTTCCTTTAAATTTTGTTTTATTATTTGATGGTAATTAACCATGCCATGGAGCTGGGGATGATAATCACTGGACGGTTACCAACCTAATCAGCCTTTTTCATTCGAGTTGAGTTGCATCATAACTTCATCTAAATCAATTTATATACGTGTAGCATGTTTGAAATAGTGAACAGAAACCATCATGGAAACCGGTTTTCTACGGTAGTGTATTGTTTAAAAATATTTTTTTTAAAATCGTAACATAAAAGATAATTTTAAAATTATTTTATTTTAATATCCCCTGTTAAAAAGAATGAAAATTATCATTTTTTTTGTATTTATTTTATAAATGATTATATTTTAATAATAATTTTTTAAAAGAACTTTTATATATAAGGGCAAGTTAATGTATTTCCTCTCGCCACTGCCTTCTGTTTGAATCATTTGTAGTTAGTTTTATTAATCCAGCTAGTGTTATTATCAGAAAAAACATGGCTCTAACTGCAGGTAAGTTGGAGATTGAAACAGAGATCAAAGCACCTGCTGATAAGTTCTTTAAACTCTTCAGGAGCCAAGCACACCACCTTCCTAATATCTGCTCCGATAAAATACACAAAATCGAGGTACATGAAGGTGACTGGGAGACTCAGGGATCCGTCAAGCATTGGAGTTACACCATTGGTATACACATGCAACTCAAACTCAGAACTCCAAACACTAGCTGGCATTACTATTCTGCTAAAATATTTTTTGATGTTTTTGTTTCATTTCATTGTTGTTTTCTTCACCTCTCAATTTTTCTTTTATAATAAATGCATGCCTCTTTGTACTTTTTTTTTTCTTGCAAAAAAGTGACTATAATATGGTTCTTAGTAATGTATATGGCATCTAGTAATAGCTTCAACATATTCCAATTATGTTTAACCTCACATTTTGGTTTGAACTAGGAGGGAATTCTAAGAGTATTAAGGAGACTGGAATCAATAGATGAAGAGAACAGGTCCATCACGTTCAAGGTTTTGGATGGGGAGCTGTTGAACGACTACAAGAGCTACAAGTTCACCACACAAGCGATACCAAAGGGGGAGGGCTGCTTGGTGAAATGGACCGCTGAATATGAGAAGGCAAGTGAGGATGGGCCAGATCCCCATGGCTAGCTACCTGGAGCTTGCAGTTAATATCACCAAAGATATCGAAAGTCACCTTCTCAATGCATAACGCCAAGACCATATGTACCGTTTGCTAGTATTTCTCTCTTAAATAAAGTTTGGAACTTGGATGTGCATCTATGTACTATCTCTACCTTTTAATAAACGCAAATTCCAGCTGTACTGGACTTGGTGACTAATGCCGAGAAGACAAACTAGGTTCCCGACCCTCAGTTATTTATGCAATAATATTAATTAGTGCATGCGTGTGATTGGTTGTATGGTTCTGGGAGTTGCTTTGTGATTGTTAATCGGTGTCTTTTGTAGTGGGATTATTACATGCATGTAATGTGAAGAAACATTATGATCCATTGAGAAACAAAATTAAATGAAAAATTACTTCAGGTCATTAGAGGAGCCTTTGAGTATGCCCACAAGCCTACGTTCCCTGCATTCAAGTCACATATGTGAAAATTCCACTTTGCACATAATCTAAATAATTATCTAAAAATCTAAGAAGGAGTCTCTCTCTCCATCTATAAGTACCAAAAATGAAGAGGTAAGGTAATGTAATATCCCACCTCAAATTTAGGATTTATTTATATAATTTGAAAATTTTAAAAAGACCTACATTAATTTTGTAAATATTTATGTAATCAACTTTCTCAGATTAATAAATAAAAAATTGACAAGATGATTAAAAATGCAAATTTTGAGAGGACATGAAGTATAAAGTGATAGGGTTAAGGACAATGGCTTCTACTGAATTTTGGTGAGGGGTGGTGATACAATGAGGAAAAATAGATTAATAAGTTTATGCATGGAAATAGAAAACAAAAAACAAAAAATATAAAATAATAATAATTTTCATGTTAATCATTTAATAAATATAAAAAATGCAATTATATATGCTAATTGAAAATAAAATATATTTATTAGTGAGGAGGAGAGAGGATTATTATTATTATTCAGCCTTATGAATAGTGAGAATTAAGTCTTTTAGATTTGAGTAATTTTCAAGGTAAAGGTTTAGGTTAATTATCATTTTATATTCCTTAATATTTATTTAAATTGATTTTTAAAGTATCAAAATGTGTAAATTCTTTAAAGTGGATCAAATAATATTTTTTATTTTTTATTTGAAATATTTTGTGATGAGTTGATTGTTGATGAAGTGATTTTTATTATTAAATTTAATATAATGGATTTTAAAATCTAGTGTTAGTGTGGTTTTAGTCACGAAGAAATATAACCTTCTTTAACCATTGGTCGGGTGAAGGATGTGGTATACATAGATAAATGTGTCAGGTTGTTACTTTGATTAGAAATTGTATTTCAAATGAGAGTATTAAGTGAGGTGAGCCACTAATGTAAGTCCAATATTTGGCAAAGGTTATTATTATTAATAGAACAAAATAAATAGTTGTATTTAAGTGGTTTTTTCTAAATAATTGAGGTATGCAATTTATTTTATTCTTTTTAAAATTAAGTGAATTTTCGAAGAAAGTGAATTTAATTTTTGAATTAAATAAATTAACTTGGTATTATTTTATAAGATTTGATATTCTTTAGAATTAGATTCTCGTACAATAGTACGATTTTTTCAATGAACTATTTTTTCTTATTGAACCGTAAGCACCTTTTTTATTTATTCCTTCATATAAAATGGGTATAAGTGAAAGGGATTACGGAGGGAAATGTTCTAGATAAAACATTTGGAATGATTATGGTTCGAACTGTGAGCGTGAATCAGTTTAATTTGTTGTATTTTGCAAGGAATGCTAGAGGTTGAGTGTCGATTGACTTTGTGGGGCAGAGTTCTTGATTAGTTGTGTTGGATTGAGTGTCAATAGCTCATGGTTAAAAGAATTCTTTGATTTTTGTTTAGATAAATGAATACGAGTTTGTCATAATTGTATATTTACCTTATATAATAGAAGTTTCTTTTAAGAGATGTGAACTGTATTAAAGATAATCAGTGTTTCACCATTGATTGATTTTTTTTTTCTTTTATTATTGATTGTGCGTATTGGTGTACTCTATGGATATATGGATTACATTAATCGCTGAACCGTGTTAAAAATCTATTGTTTTTCTTTATTTTCTAATCGTGTGTGCATGATTTGATCAACAAATTATTTTTAGGACTGTTTACTTAAATTTGATTATAATTTCTATATATTTTATTTAAGTTTTTAGAAGAATCATTAAATTAATTATTACAATATTTTATTAGTTTTGAATTTGTTATTTAAAGTGATTCATTTATTTGGTTCAAAGGTACTTTGATATATAAGTACGTGGTTCCCTTGTGTGCGGGTATATTTGTAGTGCTTCGGACTAAAGATATTAATTAACCTACATCTTGGTGGGTAAGTCAAGTGCGCTTCAATATTTATCTGTCTCAAAAAAAACTAGGCCAGTCCAGTCTAGATATGGATTCTAACAGTTGCTTGCAATTACGGGGGTGAAAACAAATCAGTGTCCAGAATCGTATAATGTGGTAACTGGAGAAAAAAAGAAGAGATTCTTCCACTGTTCTTCGAATTTATCTGAACCATGCGTAAATCATGCTCATAATCTCCTGAGGCAAATTAAAAATAAAATCAGCCATTGGCCTCTCACATACATTCTTGGCCGTGTCTGGTGTCATATAACGATAACAACATCATCTTTACTCCTGTTGTCAAACTCAGCCATCTCCACAATTCTTCCTATCCCTAAACTAAATACAAAATGCCATCCATTATAATAATAAATTCCATACATACATTTATGCAGATTTTTTTGATGGATGACATTCGCATATAAAATTCAGTATCAATCACAAAATTCGTTATCAATTTGTACGAAGAGGATAGAGTATCGATCATTATGGCCGGTGCACAGGCCCTGTCGGCCTAAAAAGTTTTCTAGGGTAGGTGAGATATTTCTTCAAACAAGCCTTGGCTTAGTACTATCGGTTTTTCCAATTCAAAGACAGAAAGAAAAGGCTCAGATGTGATGGAAGAAGTAAGATAGTCCTGCCATGAGTTCGGAGGGCAGCAACTCATCTCATCCAGGACCTGACAATCAGAGCATCGGAGTGGTTGAAGGTGTGGATGAGTTGGCTTTGTCAACGCTCTGACTTACTGTATCGGTAAGGCAACGTAACCATATTCCATCACCCTAATCAAGAGAGGGTGGGTTCTTGTTTAATTATTATTGCAGTGGAAGATAATAATAACAAAACAAGGGATGACCCTTCTGATCGGTGCTCCTCATAGTTAGTTTTTTTGAATCTCCTGCAAACTAGTAGATTTAACGTTAGGGGGGGGGCACATCTTATTGGCTTCAATGAATATTTTCATTTAAATTACTGGCAGGAGAAATACTTGTTAGCAAGGAGGGGTGGAAAGAAAGACGATAAGAACAATCCATCACTTCAAGGCTGGATGAGGTATGAAGGATTAAGAGCGCATTCCACCTTGAAGTGATTGGAAAGGGATTACGGCGCCTGGTGAAATGGACTTTGGAATATGAAAAGTCAATGAGAAACCTACTCCAGATGCTTAATAGCTTGTAAATAGTATGAGTAAAGATATCGACGCTTACCCTTCTAGGCATAAGCGATACAAGCTATTCTTGACTTGATATGAAAGCATACATACCGGTCTCCTGGATACGGAGTTGCTATGCGTACCTCCATATTATATTATCGACACACTACGGCATACTGCTGTATCCTCCCATGTAATTTTGCTGTACTAATTAAGACTTCCTGATTAATCGTTGGAATGACTAATAAGCTTTATGGTAGAATCAAATGATTGCTCTATCTTGGATAAGATTTCGAATAAAATAAATTAGAAGGAGAGTTTATGAAAAGAGCTTTTTTCCTGGCATCAAATTAAATTTTCAATACACTATTTAAAAACAAATCAACATAAATGATCTTTTGTACTTTCGTTGCAGTTGCTTTTAAAAATTTCTCTCCACAGGCATTCTATGTATCTTTCAAATTGCTAATTATTAGTGTTAATTAACATGTCTTTTGGTCTAAGCTTAGGACGAACTTCTAAGACTGCCACGGAGACTCTGGAAATCAACAGATGAAGAAGAAAAAAAAATATATATCCATGACTTCCAAGGTTTTGGAAGCAAGGTCTGAATCCATTTAAGAAGATCATAGTCATCATTGCAGTAAACAAAGGATAAGCGCAGCTAGGTGAAATGGAGACTGGATATTGAGGGTCACTTTCTCAGATTCTCAAGGCATAGCATTAAAAACATATCCTTTAATTGGTAGTGATAATCTAAACTTTGTTGTAAGACTAGACGTGAGTGCATATATGCTTTGATTCTTAAGCGCAGGTTAGGGGGTAGTTAATTAATTTGGGTTAGCAATCCCGAGAAGATAATTATATAATGTCTGGATAATTCTCTCTGAATATAGTGTGGGGAGTGAGGGTTGGGTTCTTTAATAAAAGCATTATGGTTATATGATCAGGATTGTAAGTAAAACAATTTAATATTACTTAAGTTCATAAAACCATTTTATGAAGGAGCCTTGGAATATATGCATGAGTCTAGATTCTCGCAGCCACTAATCACTTAGTCAAAATTGGCCAGTCGCAAACATTCCATCATTCTTTAGATAGAAAGAAAGAGTTCACTCTTCTTTCTCCCATGTTTTTATTTGAGAGAGAATTTATAGGTCATTTTTGCGACTTTCATGACAGCATACTGGTGCTATGGCTCCACTATAGAAGTAAAGCCAGTTGGGATATACATTCTTGTTTATGTCTCTTGAGTGGTGCGGTTGTATATAAAATTTGCCAGTTGAAGATTTCTTTGTTAGGCTAGTGGCTTTCTTTTTCTAACCCTGATATCAATGGGAAAATGCATTGTTACGGAACATTGACCCATATGAGAAGACTCTTGTTGGTTGGATTGGGCTTTTTTTATAACTTCAGCAATATCATAATTATAGGAGAATTGAAGGTAAGTATTGTTTGGGTCTACCAGAAGCAAGGTGAATCGTAATTCAAGGGGGGGGGATGCAATATAACTTGATTCAATATTTTATATTCTACTTGTTCATTAGTATTTACTTTTATTCCTAGTTTCAGATTATTACAATTTTCTGACATTTCTATTAGCGAAGATGCATTTACACAAAGTAGTGGACCTTAGCTTTATATGTACTACGATTACTTATTTCCACTTGGCTCCTCTTATCCCAAAGTAAAAGACTCAGGTTGTATCCTTCCCTTCTGTCTTTAAGTCTAAGAGTAGTCAATGATTTTCTCATAGCCTTCATATCTTGTCAGTAACTGGTATTGTTCAAACGTTGAACAGCGAGTGACAAATAATGGTAATGCCAAGATGGGAGGTCCAAGCAGAGATCAAGTCCCGCAGTAGTCCAGAGGTCTAAGCGTAAAGTTTAATCTCGTCAAGGGCTTGCCCTGAAAAATTAAGAATTGAGTAGTTTAAGGTGATGGAGAGTGGGCTTCTGTAGATTTGGCTTATTGTCATCCGGAGAGTCCACATTCACCACCCAACAAACACAAGGAAAAAAAAAGAGCTATTGTCTTCTATTTTATTATATATTCGGAAATAATGATAGCTATGGTAATATGTCTACTGCATGCCGATAACCGGTATCTTGGATCTCAAATGCTATCAACAAAAGAATACAAATAAGTAAGTGTGTCCTATATTATACGTAATAGATGAGTCTAAGCTTAGCAATGGTTCCATTTGAAAAACAGGAGAATACCGAAGAGCAAGTTTTGGTGTTGAAAAGGTAGACGAAGGAAAACAAGGGTGATGAACGTTGTGGAAAGGAGATATCGTGAGTATTTTCAAGATTTCAGGTGGCATATTCAATACAGTAAGGATAAGGGCAGCTTGTGAATGGAATGTTGGAATTGAGAAGCTAAATGAGAGTGCCCTTCCAAGCTTACATCATTTGCATTGGTATCGTTGAGAAGTGGGCTTACTCTCAAGGCATGAAAGGGTATTCATGAGTCATGACATTGGATGAAGCACTGGTACAATAAAAATTGGATAATGTACTACAGCATGTCAATTCTAATGTCATTGCTTAATATAATAGTATAACTTTCTTATATCTACCTTTATCCTTCAAGTTTGTGGTCTTGTACTATATATTAAAGATAAAAATAGAAATAGGAAGAGCATTGTCCTTCGACAATTTTCTTTCTTTCTTTCTTCTCGCTGATGAGATCTCACGTACACATCAATTTGCATTATGGCCATGACTGCATCTTTGACCACATTTGTTGCCCTACAAAACTCTACGCGTCAATAATTTCTATTGTGCTTGACAATATTTTCATTTAAACAAGGAAAAGATTTAAAAGTTTATCTCAATGTCAGTTCCAGGTCGACTCATATAAAAGTAGCACTTGAAGGACTCATAGTCCTTTGCTATGGCCATAGGCATTGCAATCCAGCAGGTACAGTAACCACTTATGTCAACGAAAATGAAACAATCAGTAGTTGAGGATGCATTTGAAATCTCCCTTTTGTTTTTTGTGTCTTATTTTATTTTAATATCACATGTTTATATTTTAATCTCATTCTTTATACCTGGATTTGCTGATAAAGGCAACTTTCTTTTTGACTTTTGATTGAGATTTTATGAAATCTTGGGATCTTACCGTCTGCTCCTGCGTATAAGATGGTAACTTTGATTTTTTGCTTTAGTGAGGTCCTTTGGTGGTTTTGTTTATCCAATTCTTTTGAAGTTCGAAATTTTGTCGTGGAGTTTGGAGAGGTTGCAGGGTACTATTTTCTCTGAAATGATTTGTTTTCAGTGAGTAAGACACGGGGAGCAAAAATTTAGGAAATTATTGATATATATGAGGTTTTTGAGACGTTGAGAAGAAATTCAACAACTTTTTTTGATGGGCGACCAAGCCTATTATGCCACAATGCATAAGAAAAAGAAGGGTGTGGGGAACAGAAGAATTGTATACTAAGGGTTGTGTGACATACTGGCATATTATGAGATGGAAGGGAGAGAAGCTGCATGATTTTATTAATGAAGATTCAATTTGAGACTGATAAAAAACATAAAGACATCTTTGGCCCTCAGTGCACTGGTTTTGAAAGTGAAATTCAAAGAAGATTATTTTTGGGCAATTTTGACATCATGCGGAAGTGTTATATTAGTATTCGGACATGAAGTGTTTTAATAGAGTAATTTTCAGCAAACATACTTCAACTTACGTCACTACATCTAGCGCTTTCAGTTGTAAAAGAGGTTAATGATATCATATGATTCTTGCTTAAGAAGTATTTGGAGATATAATAAAGCAGTCTATTCTATATGTTCAAGGTTTGATGGAAGATAATGAGTAATTTCAACTACTTTTAAGCTGAATATTAGAAGGTAGATGAAGGATGCCCAGACCAATGTAGGACCTCCATTGGGAAACAGTGAACGAGCTCATGTACGCGTGGCCAACTTTATCAGATCGGACCACAATCGGATTCCCTAAGATACGCTGGGGCAGTTACCTTATCGACTGCTCAATAAAAGGCAACGACGTTTCCAGCTTCTCTATCTAGGAGAGCAAACACGCTGGAGAGCGTACACTCCGATAGTCTCCAAACACATCCGATAATAGATGAAGGCCATCCGGATATAAATCGTCTGGATGGTCAAATTAAGTAAAGTGAGTTTACACGCAATCACAACAAACAGCATGGTCCAGCTGTACGTCTGCAGAATGAGAAGAGAATGAAGTGACAGCAGTCATCCATGATCATTCTACATGATCACCAAGCCACTGATCTCTGACGTCGTCACCTACCAATGGTTCCTGACGCCGATTTGAAAGGGTTATAGATGATGTCTCTGCTGTACTTAATTTAATATGACAACATAAAAAATCTCTCACATTAAATGAGAGAACATACCTGAAGCGTTAAGTAGTCTTACAGAAGAAGAAATGGATACACTGGCTCCGTTTCACTCATAACTAGTAAAAGGCAACGAGCATATTCGTTCTCTCTCTGCCTTGGCTACATACATCGGAGGGTGGTCCGGACACTGTCGAAGACGCCTTTTTTGCAGTATAAAGGTGAAAATCAGGTACATCAGTGTTGAGAAAATCGCTGTCTATCCACAGAGCAACGTTGGACACGTCGCGAGGCGACACACCAATGGTTAGCTAAATCATTGAAAGGTCACTTTTGAGGCATAATTTTCAATTCTTTTCATCGATGCTTCTTAGATGTTATAAAACAATACTATGAAAATGAAAACGTAATGTAATTTTGTCAAAGCCTTTTCCTTATTGAAGACTCTGGACTGATTGCGTGGGTGCGCAACACCACAAATTCACACCCCGCCCAAGCTAACCAAATCAGTAAGGCTACATGGCTCATTATTATTTTGTGAAGATAATACTATATACAGTACGAGATGGCATTCTACCAGCCAACCTGTAAGGTTGGTGATAAAATTTATACTAAAAATAGAAGGAAAATTAAGTTGAAATTAAGGGGTTATTTGAATTTCTTATTCCAGTATGATCTTTTGATATGATTTGAACCCATTAATCATTTATTTTTATATAAAGAGACAAAAATTCAATTGTGTAATCCAGGATGATTCACTTGGCCTGGTTTTCGACGACAACTAAATCAACCTTCATTTAGTAATGATTGCCCATAAGATCATCATGTTCCTCGTATATAGTAAACTAATAAAAAAAGGAAACTTGTGTTTTGATGGGTCATTTGATAATATAATGGTTTTTGAAATCCAATTTTATGAATATGAGAATCGTTTAATATGGAAAATAATAATGTCTGCGTGCATCTGGAGGGGAGGAGTTGCTTCCCTTCCGGTCTACCATCACAGATAAAAAAAATGGGCGATAGCGGAAGAAAAATCCCTGTTTGATCCCCAAGAAAATAAATCCCCTTGAATTTCCGGGAAAATCATCCCGTTTGATCTGAGAAGAAGCGTCCATGCAAAACCCAGGAAAACAAAAGAATGTTTTTTTTTTTTTTATTCACTATCTTGCTGGAGGGGTTCATTCACATTCAATTTCCTGAGAAAATTCATACTCTTTTGATTTGGGGAGGGCATGCAAAACCAAAAAAATTGTTTTTTTTTTTGCTCCTATGCTTTGGATTGTTCTAAAAGTCTCCCATCCCGTCATTCCGAAAATTCATTCTCGTTTTATTTCGAGAAATACATGCAAAACCCTAAGGAAAACAAAATATGTTCTTTTTGCTCTGTCTTTCTGATTGTTTCTAAGGGGTTCATCCCTTATAATTTCGGAAAATTCATCATCGTTTGATTTTCGAGAAATACATGTAAAACTCCAGGAAAAAAAAATTTGCTTTTTTTTTTGCTCCTATGGTTTTTGGATATGTTTGGGTTTTTGAGTGGTTCTCGAAAATCAAATGAGGATGAATTTTTCGAAATCGAAATGGGGTGGATTTTCTGGATCAAACGGGGATTTTCTTTCTTCCTCGCGCGTACCGCATTCTTTTTTCGAGTGTGATGGAGACCGGAAGGACAATCTGACAAAAAGGGCTAATCAGGTGATGAAGACAATATTATTTCCAATAATCTAATTCTTATATTTCATAAAAATTGGGGTTCAAAATAAAATATTTATCAAATGACCTCAAACAAGTTACACCAATAAAAAATAAAGAAATACAAAGAAAGATCTAGTGAATTTTTTGTTTTTCCATGTTGTTAGTGGTGAACTCATGAAATGTGATCATAGCTTAATTACCAACCTAATGCAAATGATAAAATGCATAAATTACTTTAGAGTGATTAGAAGTTGGAAGACTCTAGCTAGGATGATATGGCATATGGATCCGTGGCCGACAACCACCAAACCCAACGCTAAATAATTATTATTGAACCATCATCATCAGTATAAGCAACATCAAACCTCTCCATGTCAAACTGTACATTTTTTTCTCGGATGAGGGGGTTATTATGAGATTGCAATCCTTTGCTTAGCTCTTTGAAAATCTAATTATAAATATTTGGAATATCAATTTCATCTCTACCATTAAAAGCATATGAAAAAAATATATTGATACAAATAATTAGACTAGGTACAAAACGATGAAATGAATATATTGAATTATATCAAATTCTATTTTTCATATGATCATTTGCGCTCCCCATTTTTACATGATTATATATATGAAGAAATTAATATAAAGATTGATAATGATAAATTAGTTGAAAGTGTTTTTTATTACATAAAATAAATTTTCAAATTTTAATTTCTATTTACTTTGTCTTTCTTGTCTGTCTTTGAATTGTTCCGATTTGTTATCAAAACATAAATATGTTTATGCTATGATTTTCTTCTGTCTTCCTTTAATTGACGTGTTTATTGGGATATATGAATATGGTTAGACAATAAATATCCACTGCCAATCCTCAGTGACGAGAATCCCATCTTTGTAAGCATTAGGTGGAGGGGGGAGTAGAGGTTATTAACAAGTTTTTCTCATTTCACATGTCTTTCCCATAGATTGAGTGGTGGAGATGATCATTCTTGAACGATTTATAATTTTAATGAATTTGTCTATCGGCATAATTTTTAGAAGGAATAAATCAACTTATTATTTCTCAGGTAGCTTAACTCACATTTCATTATCAGTGATCTTATAATAATATTTAAGTTTGGCTAATTAAATTTAATATATATCTCAATCATTGTTACCTTTTTGCCTCAAAAATATTTTCTTTGTGTCATACCCTGCAGCAATTATTAAAATATAGGTTGTTATTGTCATATAATATTTTGCTATATAGTCCATGTCAGACTGATGCGTTTCATGGGATTTTTTAATAATTTAAATCAATACCAATTATAGGAAATGTGTCACAAATTAGGAAGATATCGAGCTAGAAGCAGATGATAATCCATTATTTTCTTCCTTATTGAAGCTTGACAAACCAATCCAAATGCATTAACGTGAAAAGCAATGTTTTATGCCCATTTTCAATGAACCTTGTCAACATGCACGTCAAAAACAATGATTTATTAACTACGTACATGTAGAATTGCATGGGAAAAAAAAATACAATTAAGGCATTGGATATGATACGTAAACTTTAAATTGCAAATTCCAAACTATGTTTTTCAACCAAATGTCTCAGCCACCTAAGACATGCGGTGAATCCTCTCTAAGACATTGCCTAACTGACAGGCACGTGGTAATTAACCTAGGCATAGTAGGAATCGATACTTATTTTTACCAAAGTGGTGTATCGGGAAGGCTTTTTGCGGGGGCGATTTCTGATGGAGGAGGAAAGGTTTACTACTTTCTATCATGGCTTCGTTTGAAAAATTTGTAGTTAAGTTTTATCAATGTCAGCTAGTGT
>JBAPGN010002051.1:0-13570 GCA_037355405.1 Vitis amurensis
ACGGTAACAGTCTGTTTGGAGAAATTCGGATTAATTTCTTAGGGCAAGAATCTTGAACTAAGCTTGACCTGAAGCCAAACAGATTCAATGGCAAATCCTGGATCTCTGCAACGCTATCGAGACTGCAGTAATTGTTTGAGTCAGAATTCAATAAGAGGGGAGATACCTCATGAGATTGGGAATTGTGTAAAACTGCTTGAATTGCAAATGGGCAGTAACTATCTAACTGGAAGTATCCCTCCTGAGATTGGTCACATCAAGAACTTACAGATAGCCTTGAATTTGAGCTTCAATCATCTCCATGGACTGTTGCCCCTTGAATTAGGGAAGCTAGACAAGTTGGTTTCTTTGGATCTATCTAATAATCAGCTCTCTGGGAATATTCCATCTGCACTGAAGGGTATGCTGAGTTTGATAGAGGTAACTTCTCGGATAATTATTTACTGGACCCAGTCCCACCTTTTACCATTCAAAGGCCGATCTTCCAGCTTTTTGGGGAATAAAGGCTTGGGTGAGCCATTGAGTCTTCCGGGGACTAATGGTTTGATCACAGCAGTTACCATCAAAAGGTTTACAGGATTATTTTAGCGTTATGGTTTGGCTTGCTGCTTTTGTATCAGGACGGTATGTTTTTGCTGTTCATGATGAGGGAGAGACAAGAAAAAGCTGCCAAAGGCAGAGAGGTGTGCAATATGAATTTAAAAAACCGGGCCATGATATAGCTGGGAAGTTTTGTTGATAATCTACAGAAGGCTAAAGCTTTGATGTGTGGTTAGGCTTACCTAAGGATTCAAATAAGGCTATAACAGCCGGGACAGTAGCATGTCTACAAGGCAGTTATGCTTGGCTTGATTTATCAGTGAAGAGTCTGAGATCAATGGATCAGAACATTCATCCACCAGAACAGATGATTAAGAGCTGAAAGGGCGAGCAAACTGTGTATGATAACCTAATGAGAACCGTATGGCATTTGTAATCTATGAAGATGTGTGCTCTCTTTACATAATCTACAAGGGACATAGCTCAGTCTTCAT
This sequence comes from Vitis amurensis, assembly GCA_037355405.1. Classification (NCBI taxonomy): domain Eukaryota; kingdom Viridiplantae; phylum Streptophyta; class Magnoliopsida; order Vitales; family Vitaceae; genus Vitis; species Vitis amurensis. The sequence goes on from JBAPGN010002051.1 coordinate 1,035, forward strand.
GATCAAACAGATATAGAATATGAACCTGACGCTACAAGAACTCAACATGCTACTGGAGTAGCAAGGGTTGGCATCTTATCTGGGCTTTCTTGACATCACTTCGGGAAACATACTTCAGATGCTGATTCAAGCCTTGTTGGAGATTGAGATATTCAACTCTAATCCACAAAGGCACGCAGATATCGTCAGTTGCAGTCATTTTGGTACATTTCCCCAGGTACACTTATTATCATTCTCTGATTAATGTGTTTGGTTTAAATTTATATCCTGTCTGCCTCTCTCCTATCAAAACCCGATGAACTTTTTGTTTATTGTGATCAGAAATGCAATACATGCAAGTAAGCACCTGAAACGATATATAAGCTATGGGATGTTTCTGCTTGAGATCTCTTACTACGCGATACCGGTGATTATTTTTTCTGAGGTGTGATATTTGTTTTTTTGTTTTTTGAGAAGTTTTTGTGTTATTGAGGTTTTGGTGAAGGAATAGATGTGGGTGAAGTGGGTTCACAACTGCTCCACAAGAGGGGAAAACCAGAGCAAGATACTGGATGCAGGCTTAGCCGGTCTATTCGCTGGAGGAAGAAATGCTTTTTCTGCCTCAGGTTGCCTTTATCTGTACACACTCGCCACGGGTTATTAAAAGGGGGATGGCTCAAGTAGCCAACTCACGTGGGCAGAGTATCGAAAACAAAGCAAAATAGACTACTCTACCGGTGTGTAAATACATCCTTCAATTAGGATCTAATTCTCTCACTGATGCACTTGCAATGGGTTTAAGCCTGCTCAACTAATTACCATTAAGGTGATCTTACCTTGGTTACTCAAAGCTCGCAAAGATAACTATGGATTCTCTTGGGTCCAATCTTCCAAGTGGCTTTAGAAATCCTACCCTAAGTCACTCCCAGGCTCGTAAGGGGGGTAAACTAGTTGCATTTCATGGTTGGAAAATCATGCCTACCAGTGTTGGCCCAGGTGACTCTAAGGTGTTTTAAGTTAACTAAAAACATAGAATCCACTAAAGGATTTCACTTCCTCTTCATTATTGCTAAACACCAAAGCTTGCATTCTTGACTTGGAACCTTTCCCCGGAACCTTAGCTCCAAGGAACTAGAGGTTAGTTACTCATTCTCCTGGGGAAAACTCCTCAGAGAGTTCATAACTTAGTATAAAAATAAAAAATACAAGTGAGAAGGTAAGGCAATACAAAGAACTAAACTTTACTTGCTTACCCAAAATTTACAAAGGATCTCCTCCCTGAGAACAGGCTCTCGGAGGTATATATATGAACAATATAACAACTAATTATTATGATATTTTCTCCTTTTTTACTAACTTAAAAGCCTCAAGGAATCTTGTAATTGGTGGCTTAAAGGAGTATTTTGGGATTAGACAACAAAAATCTGATAGTAAAATATCTCCCAATGTCGGTAGCAAATATCGGGAGGCTCCAGGAACCATTTTGCAAGAGAAATAGGTGTCTGCGAGATTTCGCAGACACTCGAGAAGGGCTGCGAAATCATTTGCAACAACAAGCTATTCTCGAGGGCTGGCAAGTTGGCTTCCACATTTAGGTTCCCAGCTTCCCTCGCGGTATAATGTCGGGCAACTTCAGAAGGAATACACCTACTGTACAAAAAGGCGCGAATCACTTCGCAACCAAAGGGTGATTCGCAACACTTTGGAAAATGCTTCCTTCAGCGGAGTGATTAGCTTGCCATGGCTGCAACTTCTTCGTATCAACTCGAATTAATGCACGTTTGAAGCATTGGATTGTTGATTCCTGAGCTTTGAAATAGTATATAGCATACATCAATTGGACTTTAGAAAGTGCTCCAAAAGTGGCTGCTACGAATGTCATCAAGAATATGCTTCATGGCAGATTCTCTTTACTTTTTCTCCTTGCATTCCGAATTTACTCTTGGCAAATGAATTCTCAAGCTTTACCCAAGATTCCTCATAACTCCCTCAATCTTGATTACTTGGTGATCAAATTACTAAACAAAACCATCAAAACTTACACCAAAGTGATTAAAAATTGCTTTCAAGGGTCCTTAACATGCCAATTGAGTTAAAAGGTCAAAACTACTACTCAAAAGTGTTTAAAAGGATTAATTATAAGCTATCAAATAGCACTTTTTGAGTAGTAATCAGCTATGGGCTGCATATGGGCTGTGTGTGTGTTGTGAGGGAGGTGCCAACTGCATGTGGTGGCCATAGGGTGCGTGTGGACTACCTATGGGTTGTGTGTGTGCTGTGAGAGAATGCGGGCTGCATGTGGTGGCCATGGGGTACATGTGGACTACCTATGAGTTGTGTATGTACTTTGAGGGAGGTGCAGACTGTATGTGGTGGCCATGGGGTGCGTGTGGACTACCAATGGGTTGTGTGTGTGCTGTGAGGGAAGTGCAGGTTGCATGTGGTGGCCATGGGGTGCATGTGGACTACCTATGGGCTATGTGTGTGTTGTGAGGGAGGTGCGGGTTGCATATGGTGGCCATGGTGGCCATGGGGTGCATGTGGACTACCTATGGGCTATGTAGGAGGTGCGGGCTACATGTGGTGGCCATGGTGGCCATGAGGTGCGTGTGGACTACCTATGGGTTGTGTATAGGCTGCATATATCAGCATGTGGTTGTGGTGTTCATTATTATTGATCCGTACAAATTCATGGCTGGTTATTGCAGCAAGATACTGCAAAAGGTTTGTCTTTCCATTGGACAAATTCCACTCATAGCATCATGCTTCCTTCCACAAGAAAAACGACACTCAAATCCCAAAACTAAAAGTTTCCCTTTTGGTTCACTTCCAGCCAACCACAATTTTGCTTTTACTATCCAATACATTTTCGAGTTTTGTTTCCATTTCTACAATGCATGCAAGTAATTTATATCCATAGATTTACCCCCAACAATTCAGATATAAAGTAATATAGAATCTTATAGTTCGATACCTATTCTCAGACAAAGCACATCGTTGAAAGAAAAAAAAATAGATTCAAATTATTTTTAAACCAAAACCAGAGGAACAAAGATGGATTGACAACCACAATCCAAGAATGGCTCAAGAATCCAAAAAAAAAAAAAAAAACATATGGCCTGATATTAGGCCTCAGTTGTGTAACCCACAGAAAATGGCAAATAGAAAGGAAATATCCCATGATAATCAAGACGAACAAAAAAATCCACAATAGATATACCTGAGAGTGCTCCTTTCCAGAAAGGTCTATTGGGCTTCTAGTAAGCTCTTCCTTCCCTTTATATGCTTAAGAACTAGCTGACTTTCGTATTCTTTTGTCAAACCAATTTTCTGCCCACTCCCTACTCTATTTCACTCTCTTCTCTCTCTATTTTCTCTTTTTCCTTGTTGAAAACCTCTTCTTTTCTCCTCAAAACAGCTCATTTTTCTTCTTTCTTTTCTCTTACTCCCTTCTCTCTCTGGATGCAGAGCCCTTAGAGAGGCCAAGAATCCCCCCCACACTTTCATTCATCCTTTAGTAGAGTATTCCCACCCAGAATTTCAAAAATCTTCCCTTTACTCTCTCTTAAATGTTATTTATACCAAGAGCCCCCCTCAGCATTTGCACCACCTCATTCTTCTTCCCCTTTAGCCTTTGAATTTCCCAACATCAGCCTCAAAACTCCAGCTTATTCAACTCCTCCTTCTAGCCACGAGGTGCTAGAATGTTCCTTGAAGGGTAAGAGGAATCCAAAAAAAAAAAAAAAAAAAAAACGGTGCACAATTATGAGCTCGAATGAGGGAGAAATGACTAATTCTCAAATTTTGACACAATATTCCTTGAAGAGTAAGGAATCCAAAAAAATAAAATAAAATGGTGCGTAATTCTGAGCTTGGTTGAGGGAGAAATGAATAAAAAAATCCAAAGTGCTCCAATCAGGTTGGGCTTCAACGAGCTCCAGCTGAACTAAAGACCCTAACCTTTACTCTGTAGCATGACATAAACCAATGAATTGGCTATGATGACATTTCATAATGGACCAAATGCTCACACTAAATCAAACCATAGGTGAACCCCAGTGACGTTATGAAAATCGATTCGCCACATTAGGCGCACTCCATGGCCTTGAGTAAAACAATTTGGGTTTTGGGGGGACACCCCCCCCAGTATGAGGTGTCCAAGGCACAAAAATTGGGGATACAAATATGGCCATTTTAAGTAGAGTGATAACTAGTGGTTCACAGGACGAAGCACAGTGATGATGAGTAGAAATGAACTTAGTGAAAATATCTAAAAGGCAAGCACATTTATGTCAACCCATACTTGCATGATATGACGTTATACTCAGAGTACTGGTCTGAATGAATCTGGGTTTAAGTAGTGTTGCACAACTCAATGTATTAAGTGAGCTAGTCGAGATACGTACGACACTGAAAACCATAGCCGAAAGGAGAGCTACGAATACAATCTGTGGTGATCAAACCGATGCCGGAAGATACCGTAGGAGAGAGAGAGAGACAGAATTGAATAATTTAAAAAGAGAATCACAAAAGAGGTAAGACGAAATCCGTGAGAGCCCACCAAATAGAAAGGGGATCCAGACATAATGTCAGAGAGCCGCTGAAATGAAAAGAGATCCGGACAAGATGTCGGATAGTCATCGAAAAGATAGGGGACCGGACACGATGTCAGAGAGCTACCGAAATGATAAGGGATCCGGACATGAAGCTGGAGAGCCACTGAAAATAAAGGGGATCCAAACATGATGTCAAAGGGTCGCCAAAAAGATACGGGATCTCAACACGATGTCGAAGAGCCGTTGAAACGATAGAGGATTCAAACACAATGTCGGAGAGTTGTCAAAAAGATAGAGGATCCGGACACGATGCTAGATAGCCGTTGAAAAGAAAGGAGATCCCGACACAATGCTGGAGAGTCGCTCAAAAGATAAGGGATCTGAAGACGATGTCGGAGAGCCACCAAAATGATAGGGGATCCAGACATGATGTTAAAGAGTCATCAAAAAGATAAAAGATCTGAACACCATGCCGGAGAGCTGTCGAAAAGAGAGGGGATTTGGACACGATGCTAGAGAGCCATCGAAAGGATAGGGGATCTGAAGACGATGCTAAAGAGCTTCCGAAAAGATAATAGATTGGGACACGGTGCTTGAGAGTTGCCGAAAAGATTGGGGATCCGAACATGATACCAGAGAGCAGTCGAAATGATAAGGGATCTGGACATGATGCTGGAGAGCCGCCGAAAAGATAGAGGATCCAAACATGATGCCAAAGAGCCCCTAAAACGATATGGGATCCGAATATGATGCCCGAAGAGCGAACGAAACTATAGGGGATCTTGACATGATGCCGAAGAGTCCCCCGAAATGATAGTGGATTTGAACATGATGCCGAAGAGGCGTCGAAAAGATAGGGGATCCAGACACGATGTCGGAGAGCTACTAAAAAGATAGGGAATCCAACACGATGCCGGAGAGTCCCCAAAATGATAGTGGATTTGAACATGATGGCGGAGAGGTTCTGAAAAGATAGGGGATCAAGACTCGATGCCGGAAAGGCGCTGAAAAGATAGGGGATCCAGAAAGGATGCCGGAGAGCCGCATAATAGATAGGGGATCTGTACACAATGTCGAAGAGCCGTCGAAAAGATATGGGATCCGGACACGATGCCGGAGAGTCGCCGAAACGATAAGGGATCTGGACATGATGCCTCGAGCCGTTGAAAAGATAGGGAATCTGGACACAATGTCAAAGAGTCGTTGAAAATATAGAGGATTTGAACACAGTACCAGAGAGCTGTCGAAAAGATAGGGGATCAGGCACAATATCGGAGAGCCACTGAAAATATAGGGGGTCCGATCACAATGTCGAAGAGCCGTTGAAAAGATAGAGGATCCATACATGATGCCGGAGAGTTGTCGAAAAAAAAGGGGATCTGAACATGATGCTGGTCAGCTGCTGAAACGATAGGGGATCTAGACACGATGCTGGAGAGCCATCGAAAAGATAGGGAATCCAGACACAATGCCGGAGAGCAGTCGAAAAGATAGGGGATCCGCATAGGATGCCAGAGAGTCACTGAAAAGATAGGGGATTTGGACAGGATGCGGGAGAGCTACCGAAACGATAGGGGATCGGGACACGATGTCGGAGAACCGTTGAAAAGATAGGGGATCCAGATACAATGTTGGAGAGTCGCCGAAAAGATAGGGGATCTAAACATGATGTCGAAGAGGCGCCGAAAAGATAAGGGATTCGAACACAATGCTAGAGAGTCGTTGAAAAGTTAAGGGATCCGAACACAATGCCGGAGAGCCGCCAAAAAGATAAGGGATCCGAAGATGATGCTGGAGAGCCATTGAAAAAGATAGGGAATCCATACATAATGCGGGAGAGCTACCAAAAAGATAAGGGATTTGGACACGATGCCAAAGAGTTGTAAAATCGGTAGAGAATATAAACACGGTGTCGGAGAGCCGTCGAAAAGATAGAGGATCCGAACACGATATTGGAGAGTTGTCGGAAATATAGGGGATCCAGACACGATTTCGTAGAGCCACCAAAATGATAGGAGATTTGGACACGATGTCGGAGAGTCGCCGACATGATAGGGGATCCCGACACGATGCTGTAGAGTTATCGAAAAGATAGGGGATCTGGACACGATGCCGGAGAGCCGTCGAAATGATAGAGGATCCAGACATGATGCTGGAGAGTCGTCGAAATAATAATGGATCCAAACATGATGCCGAAGAGGCACAAAAAAATAGGGGATCCAAACACGATGATAGAGAGCCGTAAAAAAGATAGGGGATCCATACATGATGCTGTAGAGCCACTTAAAAGATAGAGGATCCATACACGATATCAGAGAACCGTTGAAAAGATAGAGCATCCGGACACGATGCCGGATAGCCTTTGAAAAGATAGGAGATTAAGGCACGATACCGGAGAGTCGCAAAAAATATAGGGGATCTGATTACAATGCCAAAGAGCCATAAAAAAGATAGGGGATCAGGACATAGTGTCGGAGAGCTGCCGAAAAGATAGGGGATCCAGGCACGCTATTGGAGAGCCACCCAAAGTATAGGGAATCCAGACACGATACTGGAGAGCCGCCGAAATAATATGATATCCAGACATGATGCCGAAGAGCCATCGAAATGATGTCGAGGAGCCTTCGAAAAAATAGGGGATTCGGACACGATGTTGAGAGACGTGAAATAGATGGGGATCTGACTGATTTCGTAGCCCAATCGGTGCTATCAGCATTCATGTCCAGCGGTGTCACTGAATTCAGGGAGTTATCATAAAATTTATAACTAATTACACCATGATTGGGTAGCAAAGACAAAGCTAATTAAGGCAAGTGGCGTCTAGGATCGTTCACTGGGATGGGTTTTCACTTCAAAATTGATATTATTCAAGTAAAATTAGGTACCCTTTTATTCAAGGAGCTTTAAAAGAAAACATAAAGATGTTGATTGAAAAAAAAGTTGGTTTTAACTAACAAAAATAATTAAAGCTTAAGTGCGGGCAAAGTCAAATATCGAAGAATCATCGTGAGCTGTAGGATCAGCCTACATCAAATGCACAATGGCCAAATTTTAAATGGTTATAAATGCTAGAGGCAATGTTGTTCAAGAAGCCAAAACACCACGAATCATAAGGGTAGAGAACGAAAAATGGAATGAAAACAAAATGATGAAGGAGCATGCAGAAGAAAATAGTTCTAAAAAAATCGGGATAGAAAATGTGGGTTGTGACCCTCAATTTTGCCCCTCAACACTTGCATTTATCCTTCGGGTGTACATTCACATCGTTCTCATATAGCAACAACTAGGCCCTTTTGGGCTTAGTCGGTCGGAGCCTCGTATGTGGGCATTGTTATGTGGTCTGTTGTGGTTTGTATGGTGGTTCTTTTGGAGGGTCATCATGGCCCATTTTTCCTAGTGTTCAGATCACGCTATAGAAGAAGTGGGGTATTCTATGCCGATTGGTTGTCCATTGATCAAATCAATTTGATGTGTTTCGAACTTCATCCTCAGACGGAGTATCAACAAATTCTATAACTATTTCCAATATACCGGGGTAGCATTTAGCTAGGATAGTATAGTGGCTTCTAGATCGTCACAGAGATGCGGTTTCTTCGCATTGATATAGATTCAAAAAGCTGAATGGTGCTTTTTTTGTTCTTTGTAGGCTTTTAAAGAAAACGTAAGGTCTTGAATGCAAACGGATGATATTAAGCTAAACCTAACATAAGTATACTAAAATTAACTAGAAAAAATATAGAAGGAAAGGTGTTCTTAGACAGGTTCTAGGATAGGTGAATTGTAAGTGGGGAAATTCCGATTTTCTCTGCATGGGGATTTAACACAGTTATTTTCCCGAAAACGGTATAGGTTTAACCATGAGGATGATCCATAAAATATCAATAGAAATGGTAGCCAGTCATTAATGGCTTTAGACACATAGGTCTTCACCTTGAACACTTGTCGCAATGGCGTCGTTATATGATAGACTTAATGATTTGATGTGATCTAAGCATTAAGTACAATCAAAGAATAAAAGATTGCCATTATGGCCATTCAAAGATTACTAAGGAGATTTAAAGCAAAACTTATAGATTTTTAAAACCATTTTATAAACTCCAACCATACCTAGTATTTAAAGCCACGGGAGGTTACCACTTTCGGCATCTGACTTTTCACTAGCTTCCTTCACCTAAGAAACAAAAAGCCTAGCCACTCCATGCTCTGAGCAAAACATTCAGAGAATGTTTGAGCTACAGAAAATGAAAATGAAAGAGAAGGAAAAATAGAGCAAGGGCTTGTATATGATTATATATTATAATCTATAAGAGTGGATTCCTTGTTACAATGGATGCAAGGAAATATATATGAGAGTTTTTCCAACCGTTCCTAGCTAGAAACTTATGGTTTGGTGGATTAAAAGCGAGAAGAATGGAAATTTATTACAAATTCATCGAAGAAAAATTTAAAAGAGTCGTGCACAAATCCCAGTTCTTCACATGTAAGATTTTGCAGTTGATGGTGCTGGCGAAAATCTGCAAGTTGATTTTTGCAACTTGGAATCGATTTTCGCTTGAGCTCCAAGTCGCAAGTTCAAAATCTCTTTCGCAAGTGAGCTTCTGTGATGTGGGCTATATCCTTTCCATTTCGCAAGGAGGCTAATTTACGCACGTTGGAGTCCAATTTTCGCAAGGGGCGAGAAATTATCCCTCGGCTGAAGTTGTCTGCCCGAAGGCCATTTCTTCCTCATTTCAGCTCAAAAATCGTACACGGTTTGAAGCGTTGGATTCTTGACCTCTTGAGCTTTGAAAATGGTATATACCATGTTAGAAATAGATTGGGCAGTGCTCCAAGTGTGAAAGAAAGAGACTGCAGACTGCGGTCGCCTGTTTTCTTCACTTATTTTCTCTCTCCGTTGTTTCTTGAATACTTTGAACACTTGGGAATGGGTATGGAGCTCAAAGCTTGGTTCTTCATGAATTGAGCTCCAAAGCGTGCCATGAACTTATTAAGCTCTCCCCATTCTTGGATTGCTTTTTGTAGTAAAGCTATCAAAACACCAAAACTTACACACATTTGATAGAAACGATTTGCAGGTCCTAACATGTTCCATTGAGTTAAAAGTTAATAATACTACTCAGAGTGTTTTAAAAGAGTTATACAGCTACAAAATAACACTTTTTGGGTCAGTAATCAATCCTCCCCAACGACATATTGCTATCCCTAGCCATGAAGGAGAGAAAAAAAAATAAAAGTATAAAGCTTCACAAAACATGCTGATCCACTCAAAAATGTTTTAAGTGGAGATGATCAACTCTCACATAGAACATGAAAGGAGATTAAAACTCAACTTCATAGGAGCTATCAAATAATTTGCTAAGTAAATTCATAAAGAGTAGGGCATTATGGCAATTTAAGTTCAAATATTTCCACGTTCCAAAGGTCAATCCTTACTCTTCCAAAAAAAATCTATGTGTTATTTTATTAGTTTCAGATATTGTATGTCAAATAATCTCTCCCTCAACCTAGTTCTTTTCAAAGCTTAGAAACTAAAAAACCTCCAATAGGCTAAGAACGCACCTTTCTTTCAAATTTTTGTGTAGAGTGCAAAGTTAGGCATTTTTCTAAATTGTCCACTGGTTAACGGGAGCTCCGATGAACTCCCAATCAATCAAGGTTTGGCATCAAGCATGTAAGGATTTTTCAACCTAACATCCTCGGATTTCACCCCGGATTGAGAATGTTTTTAATACCCAAGACCACGTATGCTTAATCCACTTATTACCATGGTAACAGCAATTGAGGTCGTGACTCCCAAGCCATTGAGGGGCTTGGCACAGGGTTTTAAAGATTTTACTCCATAATTACCCCCAGACCTTGCTCGGGTTTCAAGGCAAGTAAAAGCATTTTATCTTTCTTTCTTTTTTCCAAAGGCTCATTGGACCTTTTATAAGGGTTCAACACTATTCGAAAGAGGTCAAAGGTACCAAGTATAAATTTCCTAAGTGCAAGGGGAAAATAGTTTATTCATCTTAGAAACGGAACTTGAGTGTGCACGGGTGTGATGGATAAAGTTTAAAGGGAAGAATAAAGGTTGAAAATCAATGGAGTTCATAATTCATCAACTGTACATAAACATAATCGACAAACTCTAATTTTCAAGAAAAAGACAAAAATTTAATTCCCAATTTCATGTTTGAATTTTTTCCTTAAAACACATGGAAGGAGTATTCAAAAAACCACTTAAAAAAAATTTTTAAAATTAGAAAAAAAGCGAACTAAATTACCAAATAATTTAGCATTTAATAAAAACTGATCGATTCCTCAACTCTCCCCAACAAGCTGAACGATTGCCTCAATGTTTAGACGATTAAAAAATAAAGGGAGGAATTGGTACCTCCTGAGTGCAGGAGTCTGGGTCGTATAGGAGAAACCACATGTTAAAAAAAACAAAATTTCCAGTTGAGTTAGAGGATTAGAAAAAACTGTCAAGTTTTAAAACAAAATTGATGTCGTAATATTAATCTGAGAAAATAGAATAATGTTAATATGAATTACATCCAATCCCAGAGATAAAACATTCAAAACATGGAATTTCATTATAATATAATAAGTAAAACAAAATTGAAAGAGATTGATCAAGTAGTGGGTAGGGTCCTGTGGAGATAAGCTCTGTTGGTGGCTTTGTAGTGGGTTGGTCAGACATTGACCTCCTGCTCTGGTAGTCCCTTAGTGGCGTTAGTATCTCAACTGGAGCTCTTCAGCTGAGCTATGGGTTGTGTGAGTTTAGAGAGGTTAAAAGATGGACGTGACGGCTTAGTGTATGTGACTCGTGAGAGGCTCTCTGTCTTTAGATGCATGTTGTGAGGCTTCTAGTTTGGCATTATTTGCATTTCTTGCAAATGGTTTTGCACATCATTGTAGCTTGGAGGCCATTTCATAGCTTAGAGGCCATGTCTTGCAGCCAAAGGAAAAGAAAAAACATTCTTTTGCACGCCATGGAAAAATAGAAACATTTAGCAGCCCATTTGAGCTTGGAATCATTTGGCAACAAAATGGGAATTTTGCAATCCATTCTTGAAGCTTGGAGCATTTTCGCACTTTAAAAAAAATTTCGCACCTTGGAAAGGATTTTTCGCACTTTGGATTTCAAGGTGCGAAATTCCCGCTTAGCTTTGCGCAGTCTGTCTTCAAATGGCCATAACTTCTTCGTTTCAAATCCAAATCATGCACCGTTTGAAGCGCTGGATTCCTGACTTCCCAAGCTTCAAAATTACATATGGTATGCATAATTTGAGCTCCAGGAAGTGCTCCAAAAACGTGTCCAACAGTAGAAAAATGGGGTGCGGCTGTAACATTTCCGTTCAGCTTTGCACAGTCGTCTTCAAACGGCCATAACTTCTTCATTTCAAATCCAAATCATGCACCGTTTGAAGCACTGGATTCCTGACTTCCCAAGCTTCAAAACGAGATATCATATGCATAATTTGAGCTCCAGGAAGTGCTTCAAAAATGTGTCCAACAGTAGCGAAATTTTCGCACTCGAATTCGCACGTTGGAATGAATTTCGCACCTTGAATTGTGGTGTGCGAAATTTTCGCACCTTGTTTCGCATGGTGCAAAAATTTTCGCACCTTGAATAGTGGTGTGCAAAACTGATGTTTAGAGAATTCACACCTTGGACTGAGATTTTCACATGTTGGAATGAATTTCGCACCTTGAATTGTGGTGTACGAAATTTTTGCACCTTGTTTCGCACGGTGCGAAAATTGGTTTGGGCTTTGCAAAATGCCACTCTTGTGCCAGGAGGGTGTTTCGCACGGTGCGAAATTTTGCTTTCAGCTCGGCGCAGTTTTCTTGCAATGACCATAACTTTTTCGTTTCAACTCCGATTTGGACACCATTTGAAGCGTTGGAATTCTGACTTCCCGAGCTTTGAAACAGTATATATTATGTATAAAATGGACTCGAGGAAGTGCTCCAAATATGTTCCGAAGTGGCAATAGAACAATGGCTCAGAAT
>JBAPGN010002052.1:0-78962 GCA_037355405.1 Vitis amurensis
GTTAGGTCAGCATTGTTAGGTGGCTGATATGCTTTGCTTTCTTGGGTGCAGACAAGGAAAAAAGGGGGAAGCTGGTAGAATGGGTAGAGAAAGCCTCGTTCGACCGGTTGAACATGCTTTTTGAGATTGCGGCGGTCGAGAGGAGTTGTGAAACGCTTCTCTCTGCGCAGAATCTCCGCTCGGTTACCCAGGAGTCTCAGCCGTACGTGCTCAACATACTCCCGAGGCGGTTTCCCAAAAAGGTGGTGGCTGGGGAGCATTTCGTTCTCAAATATCTCTCATTCTACGCGGCGGTGCGAAAGGCAGACGCCTGGTCACGCAAAGCTAGTCACAACAAACGGGAGGAGAAAAGGCAAGAAGGACTTTTGCGGAAGGCTCCTGGTGATAAACGCCCCGCGTCCCCTCCACCTGCTGGCGCTCCAGCGAAAAAGAAGAAGAAGAAGGTTCTCAACAAGGGAAAAGAAATAAAACTCCCAACTCCCCCAAAGGAAGTTGTAATACCACCTCCAACTTTCGTAAATGCGGTAATAATAAGAACGCCAGATCTCTCCGTCTTGCCCTCTGTTTCAAGCGGCTCCGGACGTCTCGCGGGTCTAAACCATTTGGGGCCTTCAATGCCAGCGGCTGGACGGCTAGCTCTTCTGGCCGAGGAAGCGACTTTAGTAAATCAGCCTAGCTCTCCCCATCCGGACGCGGATGTAGCCGGGGCCTATTGTACTGAAACGTTGCCTCCTACAACACCTCCAATGGAAGAAACGGGGGCTGCGAGTCAGGGTTTGCCTCCTTGTGAGCCAAGCTCCCTTGCATTTGTACCGGTGAAGGGGCCAGCTACAAGGAGGTCTCGTCCGGCCCGTGACTTAAAGTCTGGCCTCATCGGGCGGCTTCAGGATCGTTTTCTGGAAACCATCGAAGTCAGCTGCTCGTCCGTCCAGGAGGATCATCTGGAGGGGAGTGAGACGGAGATGGTAGAAGAGAACCCAACCGCCCCGGTGTTGGTCCCGGATGAGGGTTCACCCGGAGAGACCCAGTCGGCCGAGAATGATGGGGCCCCGGACCCGGGGGAGGAGTCACTCCCTAATGCCTCGTCAGGGGGGAGTCCCGTTGATGATGCAGCTTGCATCTCCGCTAGCCCTTTCAGCTATGCGGAGTTGGGAGAGATGCTGAAACGGATTCCACCCGGCTCAGATGTTGCTGTGCCTTCAGCAAAAATGTTGAAGCGGCGTAAATGGCATAGTTTACTTCTTACTTTTTCTTGCCATTTTGATGTGTTTGTCACATGGGTTGTAACTTTGCACTTTCTTGTTTGTGGGTTTTTCTGCAGCTGGTGAGCGGTAATCGTGGCATGGCTCAACAACGCGATCTTTTTTCGGACCTGCTGCGGACTGCCGATTATATGAAGACCTTCGTCTCCCAGCGCATAAACAGTGAAGAGGAACTGCGCTTGAGATTGGAGCAGGCCGAAGCCAGTTTATCCGCTGCTCAAGAGGACAACGAGGCTCTCCGGATGGAGCTAGCTGAGGCAAAGAGTCGGGAGGAATCTGCAGAAGCCCTCCTGTATGAGGCGGAGGACGAGATGGCCCAGTTGAGGGGGGAAGTGAGGCAACTCCGGACAGAGGTGTCTATTGAGAAAAAGCAGAGAAAGGATTTGCAGTTGCGTTTATCAGCGCAAAAAGAAGAGTTGGAGGCTGAGTTTGCTGCGGAAAGGGAGGAACTCGAAGCAGACTACCAGAAGCAGGTAGACGAAATGTACTTCTTCGGCTACCGTTGCTGTATGAAGAAACATGGTATCAAACGGGACATCCCTTCGATTTCTCCGGGTGAGGAGGAGAAGCTGCGCGGCAAGCTTTCCCAATGAGAGCTTTTCTTTTTGTAATTTTTACTGCTATCTTCTCCCTGTATTTTGTAGTCCGGAGAACTCTTTGTATACAATTTTTACAAGTATCTAATAAAACATATTTATTCAGATTGTACTTCTATCTCTCTTTCATTGGTAATACTGCTTTAGATTAGATACATTCCATGGTCGGAGCAATGGGGTTCCGTCTAGCTTTTGTAAATGATAGACTCCACTTTCACTTGTCTTAGATACTATATAGGGGCCTTCCCAGTTGGCTTGAAACTTTCCCGCTCCTATCTCAGCGGTATTTTCGAAAACCTTTCTAAGGACCAGCGTACCATTTTTGAAGCTTCTGGGCCTTGCTTTGCGATTGTAGTGAGCGGATGCCCTTTGTTGATAGTCTGCCATCCAGATGGATGTAGTTTCTCTTACTTTGTCTGCCCAGTCCAAGTTTCTTCCTAACTCCGCATTTGCATCATTCTGTCTTCCTGCCTCGGTCCGGATAGTGGGTAGCCCTATTTCAGTAAGAATGATTGCGTTCATACCGTATGCGAGGGCGAATGGAGTGTTTCCTGTCGGACGTCCGGGTGTGGTTCGATAAGCCCACAGGACGCCGGGTAGCTCTTCCACCCACTTTCATTTGGCTTGCTCGAGCCTCTTCTTTAAGGCAGTGATTAGAGTCTTGTTTGTGATCTCTGCTTGCCCATTACTTTGAGGATAACGAGGTATGGAGTATGAATTTCGGATGTTTAGTTCCGAACAGAAATTCCGAAAAGCGATGCTATCAAACTGTGGACCGTTGTCAGCTATAATGGTTTGGGGGATTCCGAAGCGGCAGATGATGTTCTTCCACACGAACTTGGTGACATCTTTGTCTTTGATGCTAGCGTATGCTTCAGCTTCCACCCATTTACTGAAGTAATCCGTGGCGACGAGCAGGAATTTCTTCTGGGTGGGTGCGGCTAGTAGGGTCCTACTATGTCCATGCCCCACTGCGCGAAGGGTCAGGAGCTTGAGATTGGTTTCAACGTCTCCGATGGCACATGCGGTACAGGGGCATGCATTTGACATTTGTCATATTTTTTGACATAGGCTGCCCATCTTTCTTCATCGTGAGCCAGTAATATCCTTGCGAATGGGCCCTATGTGCCAGAGATCGACCTCCAGAATGATTTCCACATACTCCCTCGTGCAATTCAGCTAATACATACAGGGCCTCTGAGTGGTTTAGGCACCGGAGATAGGGACCTGTGAAGGATCGCTTGTACAAGTGCCCCCCAATCAGGATGAAACGGGCGACTTGCACCCGGATTTTGTGTGCTGCTTGGGCTCTTCGGGCAAAGTGCCTATCCGGAGGTACCTTATAATGTCTTTCGTCCACTCTTAGCCGTCTGCTTGGTTTGCCTCAATGGTATTGCAAGTGGAAGCTTCCGCGACAGAAGGGTTGGCTTGAACATGTATGGGCAACAATATGGCTTCTTTGATGAGGAGGGAGGCAGCTATGCCTGCCAAGGCGTCGGTGCGCCCATTTTCAGTTCGTTTTATTTTTTCGATCGTCCATTCGGTGAACCGCTGTAAGGTGTCTCTTACTTTAGCAAGATATCGCGTCATGCGTGCATTCTTAGCTTCGTATTCCTTCTGAACGTGCCTTACCACGAGTTGGGAGTCACTATAGATCCGGAGCTTGGAGACGGATAGAGCCAGAGCGAGATCCAATCCGGATAGGATGGCCTCATACTCCGCTTCATTGTTAGAGGTGGGGAACCCCAGCCGGATGGCTTGCTCCAGATGTTTTCCCGTTGAGGATTGCAGTAGGAGCCCTACTCCGGATCCTGATGATCGGGAGGCTCCATCGACCCGCAAAGTCCACCACTCTTTTTCATTTGGTTCCCTGTGCTGGATAGGCTTTAGGAATATTCAAACACGAAGTCAGCCATCACTTGGCCTTTCATGGACAATCTGGGTTGGAACTCGATTCCATATTCGCTTAACTCTATGACCCATTGAAGCATTCTTTCGGTTAGGTCCGGCTTATGCAGAATGTTGCGGAGGGGTTGGTCAGTTAGCACGACCACTGGGTGGGCTTGGAAGTAGGGGCGGAGCTTCTGGGCGGCACTTCGAAAAGCTAAGGCCGTTAGCTCCATCTTTGAATACCTGGTTTCTACGTCCGCCAATGCTCTGCTGACGTAGTAGATAGGTTTCTGTTCTTTGGGTGAGGGGCAGCAGAATAGAACAACGCTAATTGCCCACTCTGATACAGCCAGATATATATATAGTTTTTCTTCAGGGAGGGGACTACTTAGGATGGGCGGTTGCATGAGGCAATGTTTAATTTTTTCAAAAGCGCTTTGACAGCTGTCCGTCCATCCGTTTTCTCCAGCTTTTCGTATTGCCAAGAAGAAGGGTCGCAGTTCATCAGTGAAGCGGGCTATAAAACGCCCTAGCGCGACGAGCTTGCCTGTGAGGCGTTGTAATTCCTTTTTGCTCTTGGGGGGTGGTGTTTCCATGACTGCCTTGACTTGGTCCGGGCTGACCTCTATCCCCCTTTGGCTGACCATAAATCCCAGGAATTTGCTAGCACTTACGCCAAAGGCGCATTTAGAAGGATTCAACTTCATGCCATACTTCCTTAAGAGGTGGAAGACTTCTTGCAAGTGGAGGACATATTCCTCTCGGGTTTTGCTTTTAACCACGATATCGTCAATATATACCTCTATTGTGCGGCCGACCAGAGGTTTGAAGATCTTCGTCATTAGTCTCTGATAAGTGGCGCCAGTGTTTTTGAGTCCGAATGGCATGACTTTGTAGCAATAGAGACCATGTGGTGTTATGAAGACTGTCTTTTCTTCGTCAGCCGGGGACATGGGGATTTGGTGGTATCCGGAGAAGGCGTCTAAGAAGGAGAGCATCCCTTGCCTAGTAGTGGAGTCCACAATTTGATCTATCCGTGGCAAAGGGAAACTGTCTTTTGGGCATGCATTATTGAGGTTGGTGTAGTCGACGCACACCCGTCATTTGCCTTTTTTTTTGGGTACCACCACTACATTTGCCAACCAATCCGGGTAATGCACTTCTCTGATGAATCCGGCTTCTAGCAACTTGTCAATCTCATTCCGGATAATTTTTTGTCTATCCGGGTGAAAACTTCTAACCCTCTGCCGGATGAGTCTGGCTGTTGGCAAGATGTTAAGACTATGAGAGGTAATGGAGGGATGAATTCCCTTCATATCAGAATGTGCCCATGCGAAGACGTCATGGTTTTGTCTGAGGGCGTTCTGCATGTTCCGGGTCTCTTCTGGTGTCAGGAGGGAACTGATATTCGTAAGGTGAGTACCTTCTTCCGAAATTTGGATCGCCTGCAAGGGATCCGCTGCCGGGGGATCTTTGTCCGCCGGACTCAATAATTGCTATTGGTCACGTGCATGGCTGGACTCAGGGAGGGATGCATCCTCCTGGCTGGTCCCTGCTTCACGTGCTATCTGGTAGCATTGGCGAGCGGCTAACTGGCTGCCGTATAGGTCAATTTGCCCATCCTTGGTAAGGAAGCTTACCATTTGATGATATGTAGAGGGGATGGCTTTCATGTAGTGCAGCCATGTGCGCCCCAAGATGACATTGAAGGGCGATAAATCTTGTACCACCGAAAATTGTACGTTGAGAGTGACTGGGCCAGCTTGGTCCGGCAGTACAATGTCTCCCAAGGAAGTGGTTGACGCCCCGTTGAATCCGGATAGGATTCGCCCAGGGTTTTCGAGGCCTGCGAGACTGTGCCCCATGTGGTTAATGACCGATGCTTGTACAAGATCGGCCGAGCTGCCCGGGTCAACCAGGATGCGTCTCACGTCGAAGTCTCCTATATCTAGGGACAGGATGAGGGCGTCGCGGTGCGGCTGTAATATCCGGGTGGGGTCTACTGGTGGGAAAATGATTGTCCCATCTATGGGGCGAGGGCCCCCCCAGTTATCCCAGGCCGGATGGAGTTGACACGCTCGCGCACCGATGCTGCCTGTAACAACTTTTGTCTCTTTCGTTTGGAGTCGTACTCCTCGTCAAATGGGCCTCCGTTAATGTAGTTTATAACGGCTTTGGGGGTGGCTGGGGCTCTGGGGGCTCCAGAGTTGTGATTTCGGGAAGCATCTCTACCTCCGGCATCTGAGCGGAGGTATTGCTTTAAATGTCCCGCCCTTATGAGCCTTTCGACCAAATAATGGAGGCACCTGCATGTCTCCGTTGTGTGACCATGCTCCTTATGGAAGACACATTTTTTACTATGATCTCTTTTGGATGGGTCCGTTCCGAGGGGTTTAGGCCATCTGAAGTCGGACATGTCTTGGATCATAGGGAGAAGCTTCTCATAGGATATGGAAAGGGGGTGAGGGGCGGCCTTTCAGGGCGACTTGGCCCTTCTTGCCTTCGATCGGACGGCCTTGGCCGGTCCGAAAGTTTGGCACTTCTTTCCGCGCCACTTCTGGATGCCTGTCCGGCAACCAAGACTTGATGGGTGGCTGCTCACACGTCATCTTCGAGCATTGAGTATTTGCTCGCACGCCGGAACAAGTCGTCCATCGTCGTAGGAGGCTTTTTAGCGAGTGATTCAAAAAATGGGGTGCCTGGACAAATACTTCGCTTGAAGATCTACAGGACAACATCCATGCTGTAAGCCTCTACCTGTAGTACGACCTGACCAAACCGCTTCACGAACTCCCTTAAGGATTCGTTATCCTGCATTTTTATGTTTTGCAGAGTGCTGATGTTCTGCTTATGTCGAGCGGAGCATGAGTATTGTCCCACGAAGGCTTCCGATAGGTCTCTGAAATTATCAACAGAGTTGGGAGGTAGGCGGTGAAACCATGAGAGGGCCTACCCTAGTAGGCTGGCGGGGAATACTTTGCATAGCAGCGCATCGTTGCCTATATCGAGAGTCATGAGCTATCGATAATGCATGATATGGTCGAAGGGGTCGCTGAACCCATCGTATGTGGAGAATTTTGGTACGAGAAATCCCCTTGGGGGCTCGTAATGAATGATGTGAGAGCAGAAAGGCGTGGAGAGCATGTCGTCCAACCTTTTGCTGATGGAGCCAATGGGTGGCTCATTTGGGAGGTTTCTCCCAGCTTGTCGTACCGCTAGGTGCGGGTGAACGTTCTGCATCATAGGGGTGACCATAGGGTCACGGTGCGGGAGAACGTTCTGCACCATGGGGGTGACCATAGGGTCAGGGTGCGCTGCCCAGGTTGTGGCTACTGGCGGCCTTGGCCTCCTAGGCTCTTGTGGGCCTAGTCTCGCGCGCATAGAGTCTGACAACTGGGGTTTTTTGTCGCGTTGTCTTTTTGCTGAAAAATGAGTAGAGTCTGAGCTTTCCTCATGGGGAGCTCGGTGCATGGGTGTGTGTGGCTCATGTGGCCTACTGTTGCCTGTTTCTGGGATGGCTCCTGCTGTCCCAGGGTATATTGACTCTGGGTCAGGCCTTGAGTTTGCAACATGGCCTCTTGAACGCTGTTGACGGGGAGGCCCCGTCGATGAAGCTTGTATGCGCAACACTGCGTTTTCTTCTCTTAATCTTACTGCCTCCTGGAAGAGAGCTTGCAGTTGTCGCTCGTTTCCCAACTGTCTTCTTTCGATGGCTCGGCGCCATTTAGAATTATCTTCCTCTCCCCTACCAGATGAAAGGCTTCTGGAAGGTGTGGCCATCTTTGCCGGTGACTGAATCAGTGAAGTTCCCATAGACGGCGCCAATGTTGAGGCCTCACGTCCCTGTGATCCACGTAGTTGCCAAATGGACTCACGCTCTCAACCAATATAGAGTCTTGGTTTAGTCGTCCCTGCAAAAGGTGTCCGGACAGGATGTCCGGACACACCCTCCGATGGTTTTGTCATCCATGGTTAGAGAGATAAAACAGTTGGCTTTTTACTAGGTATAGCAAGCTTACCTTCCTCCTTGTGTGAAGGTCCATATATATAGTGTTAGGAGCTTTGTTTCCCTCTTTAATGGTAGGGAGATATTTTGGCTTGTCATGATGCCTCTAGGTGGTGGCAGGGCCATCATCACCCTACGGGCGACTGACAGAGATCGTGGGAGGCGTCGCGGCTGTCAGAGATCGTGGGAGGTGACTTGCCATCATTCCTGTCCTTTCGCCCTGCAGGTGGTGGAACGTGGGCCGTGGCAGGCTGTCGGAATGACGTGCAAGACCTGCTTACTTCAGTCAACGATCCGGACAAAACATATCCGGATAGGATATGTCGGTCGTCCGGATGTGATATGGCGATCGTCCGGATGTAATGCTTGTGAGTGTCGTGTGCCTCTCCCTGAGGGAGTCCAGATAGGAGAAGTGCGCCATGTGTCCTCTTGGGGAAATCCAGATGGGGCTAATCCGGATAGAAATGTGTGCCACGTGTCATCAGGGGGAGAGGTAGGCTGTCGGAATGACGTGCAAGACCTGCTTACTTCAGTCAACGATCCAGACAAAACATATCCGGATAGGATATGTCGGTCGTCCGGATGTGATATGGCGATCGTCCGGATGTAATGTTTGCAAGTGTCGTGTGCCTCTCCCTGAGGGAGTCCGGATAGGAGAAGCGCGCCACGTGTCCTCTTGGGGAAATCCGGATGGGGCTAATCCGAATAGAAATGTGTGCCACGTGTCATTAGGGGGAGAGGTCCCTACAACTATAGCAGGATTACTTTTTATTTCCAGAATGAAGCTAAATTAAGTCTTCAACAGATCACCATGACTAAATCAATGTGAGTTAAGATTGATGTGAGAAAGATCCATTCATTGTTGAGTGGCTCACTGGTACTATAGCTCTCAAGTTGCATTTGATCATACTGGCCTCTGAGAGCATTGAACTTCATATCATCACTATAAATACCTGGATCCATGGTCAGTTCTGGTGCAATGGTTTGTCCTTTCAGCATACTCACTACGGCGGACATGGTGGGCCCAAGTGCCGGGGATGGATTGGCGCAGAGTAAAGCTACTTTGATCATCCTTATTGCCTCTTGTTGAACTCAGTTCCCAACTTTGGATCCACAAGCTCCATTAAATTTCCTTTTGTGGTAAAACAAATGCCTTAAAGAGCATAAAGAGGATGGTGGAAATGTAGAGAAGCAGGTCAGCAAAAGAATATGAAACTCGGATAAAACATATCAAACTCCATTCAGACACTCAGATCAAAATTTAAAAGTTCATAAACCAGGACATGCTCAAGACAAACAAGACCAGAAAGAAAAATGGAAGTGGTCTACTTGGAACCAGTCACTGCACCATGTCTTCCATAGAGTATTGGGTCTAACAGTGAGTACCTTCTAAACAATGGTGTGCAATTTGACAATTTTCTGTTAAATGTTTTTCTTTCTGTGCCATGGCTAAATTGCAAAAACTTCACCAGTTTGAATCTTTCCACATACATCACACACGGACAAATACACAAACACATAGAAATAACTAACTGATGATAATTTTAATGCACATAGATAATAATTCGATCTTTTTTATTTTCACACACATAAAAATAAGATTAGAGCAGCAGCAGACAGTGAGACCTCAGGTTATTTAGCATCTCATGGATTGCCAATTTACATCAGCCTTTTCTTATGTGACTTCATATCTTTTGGGGCGTTTTCTTTCAACAAATATTGAAGGTGAAAGGGGGAGCTCCAAAGGATTGGGAACCGGTTCTCTTTTCATACATTGGTGTAGACTAGTCTCTCAACAAATTTTAGCAACTTTGAAATTCTAGATGATCTTATTCTAATGATTGGTATGCCGTGTCCAGCTAAAAATTTAGAACCTTGCAAACAAAGTTTGGTAAATGATCATCAGACTTGCCTAACACAAACCATGTCAGATGCTTTTTTTAGAGTTCAGTTTACTTCCCACTTCAGTCTCTCTTGGGTCACAGCTCATTGAGCACGTTAAATGGACAAGTTCCAAAGCAAGTAACCTAGTTTTGCACTGTTGTTTTCATATGATGCATGCAAAAGACATTTAGTGTCTTACCCAGTCTAGAAGACAAATACATTCTTCATTTGGCCTAAACTTCGTGTTGTTCTTCCCAGCAACAATTTCCAATGGAACAGCTCCGAAACTGTAGACATCTGCTTTATAGGTTAAATAACCCTGTAATGCAACTCTGGTGCCATGTATCCTCTGCATAATAAACATTGTCTTATGGCTCCACCTTGCTAATAAACTTTATGTACAAAAAGTCCAACAAAAATCTTATATATTTAGTAAATAGTAAGATTTATGTCCAAAAGGCCCAGCATCAATCATATTTTAACTACAAATTGCCAATCAAGCCTATTCTATTGAAAATTTGGATTGCATATATGCAATTAATATAGATAAAATTCTTTTTACTTTATAAAAATGAAACTAGTTTGTAAAATATAAGCGACCTTCTTGTTGCAAGGCAGATAAAAATGATTAAAAGCGAAAAGATTGCATTTTACAATGTTAAGAGTTAATTCTCTACCACAATTGTAACATCACCAATTATAACTTTATGAGTTGACTATTGCAGTAAAACACCCTTCAAGGATCCTAAATTACACTATCATTCTATTTAGCTAGCTGACAATCTTAGGAAATCTTAGGAAATCTTCCTAATCTTAGGGAATCTCATTCTCTATGATTTTCGATTTTTTCTTATATGTATTCTATCCTAAATGGTAGTGATCTTGTAAATATATAGGTTGTCATTGACTCATAGAATCTCATTCTCTATGATTTTCAAATAAATGCTTCAAATAATTTTCCTCATTTTTTTGATACATTCTGATTTCTATGGTCCATCTCATCTCATCAATATTTTTGGGTCACAATGGTTTGTTACATTTATAATGATTGTGCTCATTCTACTAGGGTATATCTTATGAAATCAAAATCTGAAATATCATCTATTTTTTTGCATCTTTTCATAATTTTATCTAGAACCAATTTGGAGTTAAAAACCATACTCTCAATATAGATAATGGGAGGGAGTATTTGAACTAAAAATTGATTGATTATCTTCAAAATGAGGGTATAATCACCACTCATCATGTGTTGACACATCCCAACAAAATGGGGTTAACAAAGGGAAAAATAAACATTTATTAGAAGTTGCCCGTACTCTACTTTTTGAAATAAACCAAAAACACATTGGGGAGAAGTCATTTTGATAGCCACCTACTTGATAAATAGGATGCCTACTAGGACCCTCAATTTCAAATCCCCATAGAAAAACTCCACTTTTTGTTTCCTAATTTTTAGGGATTTGGTAAATTGCCTCCAAAGATAGTCAAATGTCTCCTATGTCTATGTTCATAACCATTAAAGAGGGAAACTCGACACTTGACTCTTGAGTAGTTCGTTGCATTTTTTAAGGTCACTCATCCACACAAGAAGGTTACAAACATTACCATCCAACCACAAAATATTTATATATGTTACAAGGGATGTAACTTTTGTGGAAAACCAATTCTTTTATAGAAACATCTATCTTCAAGGGGAGAAAGATGATATGGAAGATAGGTGGTGGGATCTTGAACTTGAACCTTCCTTTGACTCCTCTATGTTAAATCAAAATGATTCCAAAGGCCCATTTTCTTACATAATTCTTTTCTCTTCCAATGAATTTATTCAAAATTCCAACATCACTTAAATATGGATGTTACCCTTGGTTTTTCTCCAAGAAGATAGGGTAATAAAATGAGCAGGTTAAAGGATCTCTATATGGGCTTAAACAATCATCAAGTGCCTAGTTTGGAAGGATTACCATGTCCATGGTGAGAAAAGGCTCCAAACAAAGTCAAGGTGACCACACATTATTTATCAAACATTCTACTCATGGAAAGGTATTTGCCTTAATTGTATACATAGATGATAATGTGGTTATTGGAAATGATTTAATTGAGATTGGAAAACTGAAATGTTATTTGGCAACTAAATTTAAAATTAAAGATCTAGGAAGTCTTAGATACTTCCTAGGAAGGTAACAAGTTCAAAAGAGGGTATTTTTATATCCCAACAAAAATGTGTGATTGATTTACTAAAAAAATAGGATTACTAGGGTGTAAGTCAGTAGAAACACCAATTAAGGCCAATCGTAACATTAGGGACATAAATGAGGATTTAACCGAGGAAACTTTTAGAGAATGGTGGGGAAGCTCATTTATCTCTCACACACCAAATATGAATTGCATATGCATTTAGTGTGGTGAGCCAATTCATCCATTCTCCACTAAAATCTCACTTGGAAGTTGTGTATAGAATTCTCAAATATCTCAATTCTTCTTTGGGTAAGAGAATTTTGTACTAGAATAATGGAAATCTTTGTTTAGAGGCCTATATTGATGTAAACCAGTCAAGATCCTTAACTACAGGGTATTGTACTCTACTTGGAGGTAGTCTTGTCACTTGCAGGAGTAAGAAGTAGTTAGTGGTGGCTTGGCTGAGTGCAAAGGTTGAATTCAAGGAAATGGCCTAAGGGATTTGTGATTTAATTTGGATTAAGATAGTGCTTACAGATATTAATGTCAAGACTTAGGTGCCTATGCTGGTACATTGTGGCAACAAAACTGCCATAAACATAGCACATAATCCCGTGCATCATGATAAAACCAAACACGTAGAAATTGACAAACACTTAATCAAAGAAAAAATGGACAGAGGGCAAATCTATACTCCTTATGTTGCTTCAACTAAGAACTGACTGACCTTTTCACTAAGGGTCTATCAAGCATTGGACAAGCTTGGTATGCGAAATATCTTTGCATTTGTTTGAGGGGAAGTGTTGAAATGCTACTTAATCTTAGAAAATTTCATTCTCTATAATTTTCCATGTTTTCTAGTATGAATTCTATCCTAAATGGTAGTGATCTTGTAAATATATAGGTTGTCATAGACCTTAAAGTTATGCCTAGACAGAATATGTGGTTTCCTAAAATATACTACCAACTGTGCATATATCCCTATGTAATCTCAATTATTCATCATCAATGAAAATCAATTTTCACCATAAAAGTAGTACTCAAAGTAGGCGAGGCCAAACTACCTTATAAAAGAAAATAAACAATTGGAAAGATAACATCATTGGGGGGAAATCTAATACTTGGATTTTTTTATGGGATGGAAATATTTGTTTCTCAAGTTTGTTTTTGTACAGCATATGTCAAATAATCTTGTTCAAATCAAGGAAATTCATATACTTTCATCTTATTAACAAGAGCTTAATCTCAGAGATAGTGATATCAGTAGTACCATACTGTCTAATTAGTAAAGCTCTTCCAAGTGGCAAGACCAAACCGGCTACATAGACAAAAGTCAACAAAACTAAATGCATATTTTTCACAGTGAATAACTGGCTACAAAGGGGCTTGTCAATGTCTCATTAAAAGGGTTGGGAGTTCAAACAACCCACCAAGGTAAAATGGGGTTTCATCATGCTTGATTTAATACTGCATTTTTGTTATGTTCTCATAACCAACCATCCCCACCCCACAAAAATAAAATGATATACACATAGTTAGAAACATGGCAGCATTGAATATACTTGCAAAAAATCAGAATGGTAACTGCTAAACTTCAAATATATAGACATATATATAACCAGGGAAGGAATCATACATCTCAACGACGTGGCATTGACCGTTGGGATAGGAGCAATTGCAGGAGAGAGTATTGTTCTGCAATGGCATCTCCTTCCTGTAAGGTGTTGACCTGTTGGAGTTGCCATCACAAGGGTTGAGGGCGAAGTTCCAATCCTTTTTCCCCACTTGTTCTGCTATTTCATGGAGAGCCTCCACTGCACCCATCAATATATAGAGCCGGATTTGGTCCTGAATCCCAAAACTATAATACATGCCATACCCAGTTTTTGCGAAATTATTGGAAGTGGTGTTTTACTTTGTGACAGGTTGCCCTTATAGCTTTACAGTGAAAATTATTTTTATATTCATTTTCAGAAGTTATTTTATATTAAAAAAAATGTTTCTCAACATTGATAATAAGATTTTCGCTTTAAAATCATGCCTTTCAACTTTGCTTCATGTACCAAATGTGAAAACCTTTCCAAACAATGGCTTCCTCTAGCCTCTAGGCGTTTGGGCCTAGTGGGCAATCAGCCTTGTATTTTTAAGCCCTTAGGACATGGATTCAGTTTGGGCCTCTCTTGGACTCTGATGGGCTCAACTTCAACCTAAGGGACATGGGCTTTGTCTTGTTGCGAAATTGTTGTTAGGGGCTTTGGGGCCAGTGGATATGAGGTTCTGATCCAAAGCCTCTGAACAACCATTGGGGTGGGACTTGGGAACCAAACATAACTAAAAACTTTCAGAAATTTATTTTGTGTTTCTTAAAATTTCTTTTAAAATGTTAAAAATTTGTGAATGTAATTTTTTTTTATTTCCTTAGATTTTTAAAAACTTTAAAGACTGTTTTCAAGTACACAAAATATGTTCCTACTTTTTATATAAGACATTTTCTATTTTCAAAAACAATAAAAAAGAAATATATCCGAATATGCACTTAATTTCTTCATATTGATATATATATATATATATATATATATATATAAAATAATATTTTTGTTCCATCGATGTCCAATATTATTATTATTTTTTGTATGGAATAAATAGTTCCAAGATTAATAAATTTAAGTACATTTGGTTTCGGAAATTAAAGATAAAAAAATAAAAAGGAAAAATATAAGGAAAGAAAAAGTTTTTTTCTCTCATATTTTCGTAATATTTTTTACTTCACATTTTTTTCATGGTCTTAACTTTTCTAAAATGCTCATTTGGCTCCAACATTACTTCTTAAAATAATGGTTCATCCTTTTTTATTATGAAAAAACCATTGAGGGAAATAAAATATTTCATTTTCAAAATTATATATATTTTAATTTAAAAATTCATTTTTATTAATAAAAATAGAGGGAAATAATTTTTTAAAAAATAATTTTAAATTACTGTGATAATTTTCAAATTTAGAAAATCGTTGGAATAAAAAAGAAAATCTTTTTTTTTCTAAGAAACAATTTTGGAGAAAATCACTTCTTCATAGCATGACTTATTTTATTGCGCTTCACTTTGCAATATGACCTTTGGAAAAATTGTTTACGTAAGAGATGATTTTTGCAAAAAAACTTTTGAAGAGTGCTTTTACTTTTTTTTTTTTTGCATGTGCGGAGAAATTGTCCATTCAAGAGATGTTTTCTTCAAAAAAATTTGATTAGAAAATTAGCTTAAGAATATGCCTTTAAAAGACACAATTTTGGATTAGCAATTAAATTAGTCTAAAATCATTTATCTAATAGATGATTTTTGTTAAAATTTGAAAATAAAAATGAAAAAATTGTCTTTCCAAAAGACGATGTCCTAGAAAAAGAAGAAAGAAAAAAAATTGGTTTATAAAATCGACTCTCAAAAAACGTTTTTCCAAAACACGTGACAAATTATATTTTTAAACTTGCTTACTATAAAGGGAAAGGAAATTAATGTGAGGTGGAAGGCACTCCATGCATGCATCGCCCCCAATTACATCACCATACATCAATGTTTCTAAGGGGTGAGAAGCAGTTCTACACCCCCATACATAATGATATTTTATCCCTTTTACTCAAAATTTTTATCTCCATCATCAACCTCACAAGCCTCAAGATCCATCATCTCACTATCCATTTAATTTCACCAAAAAAAAAAAAAAAGGAGAGGATCAAGTCTGATCTATATATATATTTTGAAAATAAGTTAATTTTCTTTAAGTATTCATTTCAATTAATTATCCTTTCTTCTTATCTTATGCAATTTTTAAATCTATGAAGTTAGGTACAAGGCTTTATAAACGATGACAAACATCGTTAGTCAAAGTAGCGTGTCACTGCTCCATACAACCACGCCTATACTTATAGTTAAATAAAAATAAGACATGGTTTTATTGAGTAAATTTGTTAAGACATCCAACTAATCACATTCCACATTAAACAATCTCTCATTTCAAAGAAGATTCAAAGTAGCTTGAAAACTAAGAATTGTGCAAAGAACTTGACTTGAATTTTAGCTTCACCTTCTACATCTAAAGATAAAGAGAAGTTGAACAAAGCTCCAACTTTTCAATGGTAGGTACCACTTTAATTTGTCAAGGTATTTGAATGGTTTTGATTGGGGTTTGTCATTTACATAACTTATAATCTTTTTGTCACTTTTCCAACTCTTTTATTAGATTTTGTAGCAAATCATCTTCTTGCATGCATGCCTTTGTTGCAACCATATATTATGTTTCCATTGTAGAAATAGTAACAAGCTTTTTGTAATTGAGATCCCAATTGATTGTTTGTCGTACCTACAAAGTGAATTCATATCTTATATTGTTTTTTCTAGTATCAATATCTCCTACTAAATTTGCATCAACATAACCATATAAATGAATGTATGATTCTCCACAAACAGAACAAGATTAGTATTATCTTCAGGATCTTGAAATATTCATTTAATCACTTTTTCTTGTTCCCTTTCAGGACTGCTCATGAATCTACTAACAACACCTACACCTCGAGCAATGTAGTCTTGTATACATCACGACATTCATTAAGCTATCAATAGTTGAGGCATAGAGAACTTTGCCATGTAGTCACAATCAACTTGTGTTTCTGCACATTATCCCTTCGAAAGCTAAAAACGACTTGCTAAAGGATTGTTGACTAGTTTAGATCCTCTCATATTAAATTTCTTATGCATCATGACAATGTATTCAGCTAGTGATAATTTCAATTTCTTGTTCACATGGTGTCTGTTGGTTCTCATACCAAGGATTTGATTAGCAGCCCTTAAATCCTTCATTAGAAACTCCTTAATAATTACTCCTTGAGTATGAAGATCTCATTCATGCTTGAGCTTGCAACAAGCGTGTCATCCGCACATAGTAGCAGAATCAAATAAGAAGAGTAAAGTTTCTTGAAGTAGCAATAATGATTTGCATGACATCTGCTAAACCCATTTCTTGATAAAAGCCATGGGACTCCTTGTACCATTGCTTCGGACCTTGCTTCAACCTGTACGAGCTTTTCTTAAGCTTACAAAACCATATTTTCTTTTCCACTCAAAACATAATCTTTTGGTTCATGCAGACCCCGTAAAGAAATGCAGTTTTCACATCCAACCATTCCAAATGTAAATTCTTTGTTTCCATGATACTAAAAAACTGATGAAATGGTTAGAAGTTTGACAATAGAAGAGAAAAATTCATAGTAATCAATACCTTCTCTTGGCTAGAAACCTTTCACCACTAGTCCAACTTTGTATTTCTTGGAGCTATCATGTTCCTTCTTCAATCTATAGACACTTATCAGTGGGTAATTCAATCATCAAACCCTTAAGTTTGATTTGATAAAAGAGACTGCATCTTGGCATCCATAGCTTGCTCCCACTTTTCTCTAGTATGTACTTGTAAAGCTTCTTCATAAGACCTAGGTTCACCTTTAGCAGTTGATAACAAATAATGCAAAGGAGAATAATGACTTGTAGGCTTAACAGTCTTGGATGATCAACAAATCTTCATCAATACCTTCGTTCCCTTTTCACTCTACAAATCTGAATTCAGACATTCTATCAATTTCCTTCAATACCTTCATTCCTTTTTCACTCATGAGCCAAAGTCGATGATGCCATGTATTTAAGTGTGTAGGCTTAATGAAAGGAAGCTAGAGGGTAGGTCAGTTAATGCATGGATTGATTAGATGTGAAGTGGCTGTTATATGGGGTTGTTACATGTGATGGACTTATATATATATATATATATGTTCAACTCTGTAAAACCTTTCCAACTTTTGATCCAGTATAATTCACCAACCAGAATTCTCAGATGTTTCAAATAGCATGTAAATATCTCAGTTTCTAGTGTTGACTCTAATACGATAGATTCAAATTAAGATCTATGATTTAGTTTATTTACCATTCCTCTGATCATCTCAGTCACAAGAAAATGAGAATTTACATGTCTGAACAACTACTGCATTATCAAAATAGTCTGAATTCTTCAATTCCAGGAGTGCTCATCTACCTTTTAGTAATAGATGCACAGCCAAACTCATCTGGAGCACACAGCCTAGGCTAATAATATTGTGCTTGAACATAAAATCAATGCCACAATTCCAAAAATTGAAAGAAATTACTACATTTCCATTTCATATGTTCAGCTTCACAGAATGAAGCTCTAAAGTACTGTTGGAAATATGCAAGTAGTGAAACCTAATGCTGCATAACTAATGCACTGCTCAACCGGCAATTTCAAAGCACTTGAAATTGAAAGCTACAGCTGGATTACTTTTTACTTCCAGAATGAAGCTAGAATTTCCAAGAATAATATAGTTCTTATGAAATGGTAATTACCAAGCAAACTTTCTCACCATGAGGAAATTAATGCGAGTGAAGATTGATTTGATATAGATCCTGAGAAGATGTGGAGGAAGATCCCTTCGTTGTTGAATCCAATGACTTGTTGAGTGGCCCACTGACACTATGGCTCTCAAGTTGCATCTGATCATACTGACCTCTGAGAGCATTGAACTTCAAGTCATCACTGTAAGAACTCGGATCCATGATCAGTACTTCTGGAACAACAGTTTGTCCTTTCAGCATGCTCACTACAGCAGACATGGTAGGCCTGAGTGCCGGGGATGGATTGGTGCAGAGTAAAGCTACTTTAATCATTCTTTTTGCCTCTTCGTTGTTGAGATCAGCCCCTAACTTTGGATCCACAAGCTCCATTAAATTTCCTTTTTGTTGTAAAACAAATGCCTTCAAGATGCAGAAAGAGGGTAGTGGAAATGTGAAGGAACAGGTCAGCAAAAGAAATATGAAACTTGGATAAAACAATATCAACCTCCATTCATGCACTCAGATTCAAATTTAAAAGTTCATAAACCAGGAAATGCCCAAGACAAACAAGACCAAAAGAAGAATGAAAGAAAAATGGAAGTGAACTACATGCAACCAGTCGCTGCACCATTGTCTTCCACAGAGTACTGGGTCCAACAGTGAGTATTGTCCATACAACGGTTTGCAATTTAGCTATTTTCTGTTAAATATTTTTCTTTCTGTGCCACAGATAAATTGCAAGCACTTCACCAGTTTGAATCTTTCCACATACACCACACACAAACATCTATTACTAACAGGTAATGGTATTTATTCACACACAAAATGAGATGAGAGCAGCTGAGAGTGGAACCTCAGGTTATTTAGCGCCTCACGGATTGCCAAATTAAAAACATCTGCCTTTTCATGTGTGACTTCATATCTTTTAGAGGCTTTTCTTTTAATAAACATTGAGGAAGAAAGGGTCGATACATTTTAAGAAGGAGAGTACTCAGTGTCCAAAAAATTTAGAGCCTTTTGCAAACAAAGTTTGGCAAATGATCTCTGAACTTGCCTCAAGCAACCAAGTTGGATGCTTTTGCAGAGTTCAGTCTACTTCCTACTTGAGTCTCTCATGACTCACAGCTTGCTGAGCAGGTTACATGGACAAGTTCCAAAGCAAGTAACCTAGTTTTGTACTGTTGTTTTCATATGATGCATGCAAAAAACATATAGCGATCTCTCTTACCCAGTCCAGAAGACACACATAATCTTCATTTGGCTTATATTTCATGTTGTTCTTCCCAGCAACAATTTCCAAAGCAACAACTCCAAAACTGTATACATCTGCTTTATAGGTTAAATAACCCCATAATGCATACTCGGGTGCCATGTATCCTCTGCACAGTAAAACATTGTTTTATGGCTCCACTTCAATAATAAGCTTTATGTAGGAAATTTCCAACAAAATCTTATATATTTAGTAAATAATAATAGTTTGTAAAACACCCTTCAAGGATCCTACATTACATTATCATTATATTTAACTAGCTGGCAAAGCATGAACATTGTTCACAAAGACTAGCTAATTACCTCTATGCAAGTAAGGTTTGCATTTGAATTATAGCACCTAATGTATACAAGTTTCTACCAGATATTGATGCCAAAAATTCCATACATGAAAACTTTTTTGGTTGCAGAGGTTTTAATCAATTGACATCTTGTAAGCCTAAATTGGAGCAGCAGTCTAATTTCAGAGTTGATCAACAACTACTGGCTATTATCTCATGCCATTGATTTGGAGAAGGAAAAATTCAAATGTAATATGTTCATCATCCCTTCTCTGTACTATAGTTAAATAGCCATATTAATAAAGGACTGAAAGAAAAAAAGACAAGATCAGTAGCTCACATAGTTCCAGCAATTCTAGTGCTAATGTGGGTGTTTCCTTCTTCATCAAGCTTGGCCAGACCAAAGTCAGAGATCTTGGGGTTAAGCTCCCTATCCAGAAGTACATTGGTTGCCTTGATGTCTCTATGAACAATTTTCAGTGTCGATTCCTCATGCAGGAAAGCCAAACCTTTTGCTATGCCAATACAAATCCTTTGCCTGGTAGGCCAATCTAATTGCAATTGGATTTCTCCTCCACCTATAATCAACAGAATTACAGAATCAATGGAATTCATCAAAGCTATTAATGAATGAGTCAGTTTTTTTTTTTGTCACTATTGATATATTTAAATGAAATAATAATTAACATGAATTTCAAAGATAGAGCTTATTACCAAATAAAGCACGGGCAAGGCAATTGTTCTCCATGTATTCATATACCAACAGCAGTTGATTCCCTTCAATGCAACATCCATATAATCTTACAAGATTCGGATGTTGTAAACCGGATATCATTCCTATTTCATTTACAAATTCACGATTTCCTTGATTTGATTTCGAAGAAAGTTGCTTCACTGCAATTATGGTTCCATCTAATAGTGTACCCTGAATTGGCATGGTGCAAGTGATCCTTGAATTATAGGTTTAGGTCCATATGTCATGGACCAAAACTAAAAATTAAGAATTAACCAAAGAACTGATGGGCCTGTAGAATACCTTGTAGACTGATCCAAAACCTCCTTCTCCAATCTTGTTTGCAGCATCAAAGTTGTTGGTAGCAGCTTTAATTTGTCTCAAGGTAAATAAACCAGTTTGCAGATCTAATCCTCTCAATTCTGTTCAATGGAAAAAGTTAAAATGGTAACTTGTGTCTCACAAAGTACTAACATTGCTTCTTTTAGTACTTTGAATGCCTCATAATTAGTTAGAATACATTTGAAAGAATGAGACAAAGGAAATGCAAATGTAATACTTCATTTTCTCGCAGATATGCTTTAAGAAATAAAAGAGAGAGGTCAGAGAAATCCTTAAAAGCTGCTCCACCTAAAGTCTCATATACAATTTGGAATTCTTCTTGCTCAGCAATTTAATTGAGCATTAGGTGAAATTAGGGAACACCATACAATGAAATTTCCAATTATCATTTTTCTTGAATTTGATATGCATTCCATATAACTTATTCAAAACCTGATTATTTTGGCATTTAAATCTTCAGGTGATGAGCTAAAACCTCTTCAGAGCTAAAGAAATGTCAAAACTGGATTGTTTTGAACTCAGTTGTCCATTCGTCCTCTTTTGTCTATTTCCACATCTCTCTAAGATATATGTTAGAACACGATAACAAGGGTGATTCATCTATTGCCATAATTGAAATAAAAATATTGAAAATTCTATATGGTTGCTAGCATGCCTGTAACAAATATACTTAAGTTTTAGTTTGTGCAGTAGTTTTCCACCACCTTGTTCCCGGGAGATTCTGCCTCCAAAACAAACTTTCCACCAAAGAATACCAAAAACAAGGAATAATACCAAAGCCACAGCCACAGCCCCAACCACAATGAATATCTTCTTTTTTACATCAGAAGGAGGCTCAAAATCTACACAAAGAATAACAAAAAAAATAAAAGAACATGTCAGATTGCATTATCATGAATTACGGAAAATTTCATCTGATTCAAACGTTAATATGAATATAAAAAACATCAATTGGATAATACACATCCCCAACAAGCAAATTAGCTGGCAAGAAAATAAGACAGCAAATTGATTCGGCCTCTTGTCAAATATCAATGTAATCTTGCCTTAGGTATTGATTTTTGCTTCCCATAATTTAAGGGAGTTTCTTGTAATGTATTACTATGCTTATATATTTATTTATTTACACAAAGAGCAGAACAAGTTGGACAACAAAGAATCTCAAACTCAAATATGATAAGAGTGACAAGAAGAATACAAATACTTCACCATATATATACAGAGCATACAACTCACCGGCTTTTACAGAAATGGCTGAAATGAGAGGACCATAAGTTGATCTCGATGGGGCAGCTGTTGTACCTTTCCCAGCCCAATGAAATCGGATCTCTAAAGTTTTATTCTTTACAACTGCTTTAAATTCTCTTACAAATGCCTTATCAACCCCTTGTGCTGCTTGTACAATATTAAAATCTTTCAACTCCCGCTTTTCCTGCAATAAACTAATTGAAATTAAATCGTCTTCTTTGACATTCTAGTTGCAGGAATAATAAGATTGACAACCTGGATGTAAACATCAAAAATACGTCTTCCAAGACTGTGAAAGGATTTATTGTCTCTTATCACTATCTCTGCAAAATGAAGTTTCACAGTATAGTTCCCGTCTGCTAAGCAGCGTCCATAGTAAGTGAAAGATAGAGGAGAAAGTCGTGCTCTTTTGTACAATTCAGAGTCATTCATCCTGAGCATGGATACATTCTGTGCTATATAATCGTTTGAGGTTCTGTTTTGATCCCAAAAGTGTCCTGTGCTACTAAAACCCCAATTATCTCTGATGGGGTTAAACTCGGATGCACCTGCTGAATCATCATCCGCTTCATAGACTACGTCTCCAATGGTGGTTCTTTCTCCACCACAATTTATATGCAGTGAATACCGATCTTCATAAAACAACAACAATATAAATGATGATCAAATAGGTTTAAAACATAGAAGAAGTAAAATAACTAAAATTCATGCATGGAAATAAATTCATAAAACATAATTAAGGCATTTACCTTTGGAACATGGAAAACCATTCAGGCACTTACCAAGTTCTCTATATAGAAGGATAGATTTGACAAAACATCAGTATTGTACAAGGAAACTAACAAACCTGCATATTACTACTCTTCAAAGTTTAATTTGAAAAAAATTACAAGCTTACAATTTTCCCCTCTCAGAAAAGCTTCGGAACAAGTTCCTGATAAAATAACAGAAAGTTATTTTCAACCAAATAGATAGTGAATGAAGAAAAATATTTGTGTCAAGCTCAATAAGGTTTAAATCAGGAAAAAAAAAAGTTCTTACAAGCTTTCTCCACAAGTAGATGGCACAGAGGGCTCAGAAAAGTTATTATAAGAAATATCAATTTGGCTGCATACAAAAATTTTAAGAACTCTTATAAGAATTATCAATGATAGATTAACTAGAAGTTTGCAGATGAAACCTTGAAGGGAATCTGACCTAATTTTGAAATTAAGAGCTAAGGAGTTAGATTCTTTTAGAATGAGAAGCTTTTGGAGCACCTATACGAGTAACTTCTCTATGAGTTCTTCTCTTCAATAGCTACAGTATGAACCGATTTGGCTAATATGCAGCAATAATGAAAAAAAATTTATGAATTGAGAAAATAATGACAAAAAGTTTATGAATTGAGAACTTCTACGTCACCATCTAAATCAGCATTATAAAATATCTACCATGTCCCTGTTGGACTTTTTAGATGTTGTACACTGAACTAATGACCATTCAGGTGTTGGCCTAGCCTAAATCAAAGTGTTGTGAAAACAATAAAAAAGCATAGACAATGGAGAGAATAAAAAAATGCACATTTTTTTTTTCAATTTCTGCAATGCCTTGTTACGCCTATGAATACATGGGATGATTTTATATGTTGCACATGGTGGGATGAAAATGGCTAAAACAGGTCTACTGCATACTAATCTCCAAAAGGGTTAGAGAAGGATCACTTTCTAGAGGAGGAATTCATATATATATACCCGTGTATAGCTTAGGCATATAGAAATAGGAGATTGAAGCACAAAAATAAGTAATTTCATATCAAATTAATTGAAAATGTAGGATTAAAAGCATACTAGCGATTATCTCTGCTCTTGATCCAGTCCGGAATAGGCCCATTAAGCAAGTTGCTTGTCAAATACCTAAATAGCAAATGACAATGTGTCTTAATTGTTAAGAGATGTTAGTCGTTACTATCTTAAAATGTTATGCAGTCATATTGAAGAAAAATGTAGTTTGAATTTTGGTAAGGGTAAAGCATAAACCATAGGATGAATATATAGGAAGCCTTCCCTACATATAACTCAGTTTCTTATACCATTCTATATTATAACCTTCTTGGTAAGCCTACATCTTTCGGGTGTGAGCTTAGTCATAGTTTAGTAACTCTATGATCTAGGTAAACTACCAAGAATGGAACAATCATACATATATTTTAGTGTATCAATCCACAAGAAGACCTCCTATGAAAAAAAAAGAAAAAGAAAAGAAAAAAAAAGGCATGCTTTCCTGATTTTCAATTGCTTACATGAGCTCCATTTTTGTTAAATCTTCCAGGTTTGGAACAGTTCCTTCCAGCTTGTTGAAGCTAAGGTCTCTGCGAGAAAATAACAATACAGATGTCATAATTAAGCAAACAAAATAAAGGTTTAGTCAAATGATCTTTCTACTAAATTTAGTGCAATATAAATTTGAAAACAAAAAATGCACAAGTATGACAAATAAGTAGGAAAAGGAGAGACATAATTCAATGATGGAATTACTTACAAACAGGTCAACCATAAGATTATAAAACTAATCAACCTCACCTCTTTTTTTTCAAAAGAAAAAATAAAGGTGAACTGAGGGTCCCTAGTGCCAGCATCTTACTTAAATAGCCATTTTATCTTATAAAAAGGTTTCTACACAATCAAAAGCTTTCTTTTTCTTCTTTTTTCCCCTCCAGTTCTTTTCATCATAGAGAATGAAGTTTACTTAGGGGAAAAATGCACAAGAGGGAAGGAATTGCTTTTCAAAGCAAAAAAGGACAGCAAAGGATGTTCCCAACTAAAAAGTAGAAACCAAAACACAATTTTGGTCCAAATTTCCCAGCACCCTTAGTCAGCATCTCCATATGGAAAGTTCTAGCCTATGAATCCTTCCCAATATAGCCAAAAAAAAGTGGTTTACCTTTTCAATTGTTTTCCTCTTTGGTTGAGCAGGAAAATAATTACCTTCTCTCCATGTGAAAGAAGAGTCACAAATAGTAAAAGGTCAAAGTTAAAAGTTAGGTTTGGATAAACATATAATTTCTCAGTGTCCAATTTTAGTTACCATGATAGAAAAGATGAAAGAAGAAAAACCCTTACATAGTTGTTTGCTCAAACTAACTTAGACATTTCCACTTATATTTATATTCTTTGAAAACAAATAAATACAGTATTTGACATCTTGCTTCCATGCATACACACACAAGTTCATAGTAATATTAAGTTTGTAATATTAGCAATGCATTACTCTAGCGCACTCACTAGCATTGCCAAAAATGAAAGGCAACGGGAAAAAAAAAAAAGTTAGTTGTGGAATTACAAAATTTGCAGTTCTGGCATCTTTGCTAAATCTTTGGGGATTGATCCGAAGATATTACAGCCTCTCAACATCCTGCAAGGTAAACCTGATCTATATAAGCACTAATACAGGAGTATGAGAATGATTATGCACCTAAAGAATTTTTAAACCGCAACTACAACTTACAGCCTTTTCATGCCTGTCATGTTTCCTAGTGATGGAAAATTTGAGCCTTCCCCAGGTAAATCACTAATCCTTCTGCATGAAATCCCATCAAGAAAAATTAAAATCCTAGTCTATTTTAATGATATGATGTGAAAGGCAAATGGCTGCAAAAATTAAGCAACTCAACAAAATATTGACTAAGAAGGTTTAACTCACAATTCAGTTAAATTCTTCAAGACAGAAATGCTAGAAGGTATGGGCCCTTCAAGACCACTTGCTTGGATCTCTCTGTTAACCACACATTTCCAATTCACTAAGATTGCACCTAAAAATTTCTAATATCATGAAATTTCAGAACATGAGAAGAAACTTACAATTTCTGAAGTTGTTTCCAACTATGAAAAAAATTGGGTATTTTTCCAGTGAAATTGTTGCTACTAATCCGACTGCATTGGATCCAACACAAAGGCAAAAACGTAATTGTATAAAAGCTAATCTTTTTTCCATCACATATATGAAATATTTACATTTACATTGTTGTAAAGGGCTTTGAAATCTTACAATTCTGTTAATTTGGTTAGATTAGCAAGTGTTGGAGGCAACTCCCCAGTGAGATTGTTAGTGTTAAGAATGCTAGTCACCAAAGGGAAGATCAAACCAAAATAAATTGCAATAATTTTGAAAGATTACAGATAATCAAGAAATGAATAGCCAAATATGAATAGTGATAAGAGTAGAAGGACCAACAGATTCTCCAGGTTGACTAGTTGCCAAAGCTGGTGAGGAACAGTTCCAGAGAATAGGTTGCTCTCCAAACTCCTAAAAATTCAATTCAATTTCTTCAAGATAACAGTAAAAGCAAACCTAAACAAACTAAGAAGCACTTTCCAGAAAAGAAAATGGGGTTGTTGAGATAAAATGAATGTCACTACATACATATATCTCAGAGTAGTAATATTTCCCAAGAAGCTAGGTATTGGTCCCGATAATCTGTTCACAGTAAGTGACCTGCAGGGAATAGTTCACTCTATCAATCTTATAAAGATCATCTACAGGTTAACCTTAAAGATGAAGTGCAGAAGTGTCTCACAGATATTCTAATTGCATAGAAGCCCATTCATGCGGTATGTTACCACTAAGATAGTTCCTAGTGAAATCACTATAGACGAGAAAAAAAATGTCACAACAATGAAAGTTTGAAATTTAAGTTTTGAGAAACATACATATTTATAGAAGCATTTCTTACATCATCTTAAGGTAAGGCAGTTTTTCCAGAGAGGGGGGAAGCACACCAGCAAGATCTTGCCCTTTGAGAAATCTGTTTGACAAAGAAACAAGGTAATACATGTCTATAGAATTCGAGTTTTGGTTTGGTAAATTCCCAAATGTCATGTTTTGTTAGTAGACACGAGTAAAGTGAAGAAAAACACTTAATAAGAAACTATTCATGTGCGAACTGCTTTATATTAAAACATGTAATAGAGTTATGTAAGTGCAAATACAAATTAAGAAACAGTAAGAAATCCATAATTCAGTAGCTCATAAAACAGAGGAACATCAAAATTAGAAGCCCCGAAGCATGTGAACCATGAGAATGTAGTCCAAAGTTAGATTGAGAACTTCAGTATACTTTGTGGTCCATGGCACTATGAAAACACTATACATGTACATAATAGATTCATATATATACGTATACCATACCACAAGTGTTTAAGTAATGAGGAGGATTATATTTTAGTAGTTGATGGCTTGAGCTTCTTTATTTGTCACCCACTGTATACATGCTTATATACATGTATATCTAAACTATATGTATGTGTATGCAAGCACCCCACATCTAACTCAAAAAGTCATTTTGCATTAAAAGAAAAACATAATGACCCTGTTTTTCTTCAAGAGAATTTTCTAATCGTTTTAGATCAACTAATAGAAGATCATGGATGTTGTTCAGGAAGTGAACATATCTCCATAGACCTTCTAAACCATTGAAGCACCCCCAAAATCCTAAATGGCACAGTAATGAATAATAAAGATTGTCAAACTTCTTGTCAATTGGGATATAATGACTATGATAGATTTTGTAGATTGACTGATCTTAAAGGAAGGAGAGGAGAATATATATCCTCTAAGGCATACCAATGACAAAGCTCTCAAATAGGTATTAGGTAGCGTATGTAAGCAACGAGCAACTGGAAAGATACAAGCATTGGGGGAAAAAAATCTAGTACTTGGATTTTTTTTTTATGGATGGAAAATGATTTGTTTCTCCTCTTTCAA
Organism: Vitis amurensis; assembly: GCA_037355405.1. Classification (NCBI taxonomy): domain Eukaryota; kingdom Viridiplantae; phylum Streptophyta; class Magnoliopsida; order Vitales; family Vitaceae; genus Vitis; species Vitis amurensis. The sequence goes on from JBAPGN010002052.1 coordinate 27,813, forward strand.
GTGGCAAGACCAAACTGGCTACATAGACAAAAGTCACAAAACTAACTGTATATTTTGTATAAGTGAATGACTGACTACAAAAGGGCTTGTGAATAATCTCAGTTAAAAGGGTTGAGAGTTCAAAAATCCACCAAGGCTAGACGGGGTTTAATCATGCTTGATTTAATACTGTTTTTGGTATGTTCTCATAACAAATCATCCCCATCCCATCCCCATCCCCACCCACAAAAATAAAATGATATTCAGATAATTAGAAACATGGCACCATTGAATATACTTGCAGAAATCATAATGGTGACTGTTAAACTTCAAATATGTAGATAGACATATGTATAAATCAGGGAAGGTAGCATACATCTGAACGACGTGGCATTGACCGTTGGGATAGGAGCAATTGCAGGTGAGAGTATTGTTATACAAGGGCATTTCCTTCCTTTTAGGTGTTGACCAGCTGGCGTTGCCATCACAAGGGTTTAGGCTGAAGTTCCAATCTTTTTTCCCCACTTGTTCTGCTATTTCATGGAGAGCCTCCACTGCACACATCAATATATAGTAGGAGTTGGTCGTTAATCCCAAAGCTATATATATATATATACTTATATTTCCCACATGCATATACGCTTGAGTAAAGACCGAAAATTGATAATACCGAGCCAATACAATCAAAACCGATTAAATTTATTTGATTTTTAATAACTATAAAAGTTTGTTAGGAATTTTGAAAACTGAATTTATCAATTCCATTTTCAGTTTTTTTTTGTCTCATAATCGATAAAAACAATAACCAAACGTATATTTTAAGATTTAAATCTCTTTATTCAACATTTTATTAGATTTTGTTTTACACCCTATTAAAATAATTTATTATTATTAAACTGTAACCAAATTATTTTTTAAATACAATCATTATATTTTAAGTTAGAAAATTTAAATATATTAAACTTCAAACTCAAATATGTATAATTTTTATATTTACTTGCATCGAGCTAATGATATAAATTGAAGGAAATTAAGCTTAAAAAAATCTGCCATCACTAAAGGATTGATTCAATTTCAATATTTTACACCATTCGTATAGAATGACTTTTAAAAGTTAAAAGACTTTATTTTAAACTCAATTAACACTAGGTATATGTTTTGGTGATTTTTTTGAAGGGTATATACTTTAAAAAAGAATTCAAAAAGAAGTTAGCATCATTATAGTGAAAAATGGCTTCCTCTAGGTCTTTGAGCCTAGTGGGCACTTAGCCTTCTTATCTTCGGAGATTATTGGTATTTTTAATCTCCTAGGATATGGATATCATTTGGGCCAATCCTAAGGGCATGCGCTTTGTCTTGGGGTTTGGGCCCTTGGGGCCAGTGGATATGGGGCTGTGATCTAAAGCCTCTGAGAAATTATTAGGTTGGGCTTGGGCCTGAACTCTTCAAGAAGAGCACCCTCAACCTCAACCTCATGTATTCGTTCTTGTAGTACATGTAGCTTCCATTGCACAAAAATCTCACAACTCAGATTTAATATGTTGCATATATAATTCATTTGATTAAGGTTCATAATTAGGGTGTGGTGGCGTTAGGATGTACTTCTTATTTTTTATTTCTAAAATAAAAACTTCTATACAAAATAAAGAACTCTTATAAAATATTAAAAAAAAAAAATGAAAGAAAGAAATTTACTTTCTACCTTTAGAAAATCTTTTCAAAATTTCAAAAATTTATTACGGTAAAAATTTTTACTTCTCTAAATTTTAAGAAGTGTTTTAAGAATTCCAATATTTTGTGTAAGACTTTCTATTTTTTTTTTTAGAAAAAAAATATCCAAATTTAATATTAAATTTTTTTATAGTAATTTATTTCATAGCATCTTAGTTATGCTTATGTATAAGGATGGTAACGGGACAAGTCACCTCATCCCAATTTATTTATATTTATTTTCATTCCCATAAAAAAAATAAAAATAAATGGTGGAGACAAATATAGAAAATTATCATATCATACTTACCCTGTCCTATTTAAAAATTTTCAATATTTTTAGTTTTAAAATTTTATTAAAAATAAATATGATTTATAAATAAAAAATATTATAAATATTTAAATTTATTTTTATAAAAATTAATATTTTATTGATATTTAATAATTTTTTTATTTAAAATTACATATAATCAGGTAGAACAAAGTCATATATGAACTCTCTCGAAACCTGTCCCGCCTTTTTTAAACTTTTCAAGCTCATCCTCGTTTATCTTTAACCCAAATTCTTCCCATCATGAGCGGGTACTGAAAAAAACTCAACCCATTGTAATCCTTATATATGTATATAAAATAACTTATAAATTATTTGTCCGGTGGATTTGATGACATATTTTTGTGATTATTTATTTCTCTTGTTTTGGGAAAAATAGTTCAAAGAATAGAATAATAGATTTAGGTATGTTTGGTTTCTAAAATTTGAGGTAAAGAAAACAGGGAGGAACCTTAATATTTTTCTTTTACAGGGTTGTTCACAAAAAATTTTGAGGAAACCTTAATATTTTCTTCTTCACATAAATTTTTTTTTTTATGGTCTTAAAATATTGTTCTTTTCTTGATAATTTCTAAGAGGCAAACATGGGGGAGCAGCCATGCAACTATATAAAGAAAATAATGTGAGGTGGAAGACAGTCGGAAAAAAAGGACCAAGTTTGATCTCTTACCTTCATCGTCAGGAAGCCGACCACCTTGGGCTTTGGAACCAAAGCACATCAGTATGAGCCATATGAGAATGAAAGCGAAGAAGAGAGGCTTCTGAATATCTGGAAAAGTAGCCATATATGATATATAATCTCCTCCTCCTCCTCAAACTCCTTGAGCTAGCTCACTTCGTTTGCAGAGGTGTGTAAGATCCTAATGAGAAAATGAAAACAATAATTCCTGGCGCTGGAGACCAATTTAATATCGTGGGGAAATTATGTCCCAGTGTAGCCAACCTTGACTAAGACTTGCTTTGCCTACTCTTTTTGACTTGTAATTTGGGTACACTAATTTTGATAATTAAAAATTATTTTTTATTTTTAATTCTTTTCATAAAACATCTTTTAATTATTTTATATATATATGTATTTTTTTTAATAACTGTTTAAATCGGCACACCGACAAATAGTACTTCATTGAGTTAAAGGTCAGTCCTGCAATACATTCAACTTTGTGAGATCACCAATCAGAAGAAAACTTAAAACAAAAATATAAGTTGTGGTTGAAAATTCTTCTTGAATTTAATGAGAAGACAATTCTTAAGAAACTTTATTTTGAAAAAAAAAAAAAAAAAAAAGTTATGAAAGTATGCATGTTTGGTTGTGGGCTATTTCATTTAATAAGAGAGAAAATTGTTTTGAAAACAAAGTGTTTTTAGAAAATACATTATTATTATTATTTTTATTTATTTATTTTTTATATAAATATAAACATTAAAAATATTTGAAAACATAAAAAAATAGGTTAAGAATGTTAAGTCCCACGTAGATTTTTATTATAAAAAACCATTTTTGAAAATATATCCTATGAAACCTTAATGACTTATTTGGTAATTATTATTTTTTTAAACAATTTTCTCTTCTTGAACATATTTTAAATGTTTTAACTTGTTTTTAGATAGTTATTTTAAAAAATAATTATAGAAATATACAAAATGGTTAAAAACAAAACATTATGTACACAAAAATATTTTTAAAATATATTTAAAAACATAGAAAAAAAGTTAAAAATATTTAAATTTCCTAACAATTTTTTGTTTTATAAAATATTAAAAAACAGTTTTAAAAAATTGTTTTTCAAAATTGGCTTTGAGGACACTTTTTTTTTTAAATAAAGTTTTAATCTCTTATTATAGAAAATTATTTTTAACTTTGAAATTATATTTAATAAATTTTTAATTGAAAACAATTTTTGAGAATTATATTAAAAAAAAAAAAAACAAATTTGAGAGTTGAAAAACATGAAAAAGACTTTTGAGGACTTTTGCATTTTGAATAAGATGCTTTTAGAGTATATTTGTACATATAATTAATTTTATTTATCTTATTAATCTTTTTATAAAATATTTTTTTATTAAAAAAATCTACTAAACATAACCACACCCTTTTTCCGGGAAGATGCTTCAAACTTCAAAGATTTTAAGATGGAAGAAAGATTGCAGTGGGCCTGTGTAATTTTTTTCCGTGTGAAAGCGCGTGGGCGAGGCCCACATGGCAGATTTCCATCTTTGACTAGGCGAACGTAGACAAGTAATGAGGTGCATGGATCAATCATCAATCATGGTTAATAAAGGTCGTTGTGACGGTCGGGTGAATGGTCCGCAGCAGCCACTGATAGCATTATGTGGGACCAACATTCTTTGATTTCTTTGTTTATAGGGTCCATAATTTTTATGTCTCTTTCGATCTACCAAGACCTAAAAGGATCATGCTAGCTAATTTCATTCAAAATTTGGAAAAATAATAATAATAATGTATTTCCTAACTTCTGTTTTTCTATAAATAATAATATTTATAGATTATATCTTGGTTCCATAAAATTTGAAGAAAATATAATTAAAGTTTTTCATATCTGATTGTACGATGAAAAATATAAAGAAATTAAATATTATTAAAACTAATAAAAAAGTTTATAAATTTATAAATTATTTAATTTTTATTTTAAAAGATTAAATAAATATGAAGTAGTACATAAAAATAATTTATTATTTTTCTTATATTTTCCCTCACATATTCCGAAAACCAACTAGAGACATAATATTCGAGAAAGTGTTATTATATATACAATTGAAAATAAGTCACTTGTTCTTTAATTATTTTTTTGTATTATCCTTTGTGAATTGTCTTCAATACTTAAAAAATTAAAATTAAATATCAAAGAAGAAATCTATGAAGTTACGTAGCAACATCCATGTTGGGTCACATCTATGAAGTTGCCGAGCTACATTGATGTTGGGTCACACCAAATTAACGCACTCACTCAGGACCTCTAAAATGATTATGAATATCATTAGTTAGCATGTCACTAATTCCGCATAGTCACTATGATTGTAATTAAATTGAATATATAGACTTATCGAATGAGGATATGTTTGGATATTGGAAAGTTTGAAGGAAAATGCTAAGAAAATAAAATAAATAAGAAAAGTAAAAGAAAAAAAAAATGAAGAAAAATAAAAAATAGATTAAAGTCAATAACTTATTTTTATATATTACTTCAAACTTTTTTCACTTATTTAACTCTTCTATATAAGTATTAAATAATTTAAAAATATATAAATTTCTTAATAATTTTAATTATATTTGACTTTTCTTTTTAATATTTTTTATAGTAAAACCAAATATAAAAAAATCATCTTTCTTAACATTTTTTTTCTTCTTTCCTTAATACTTTATGGGAATCAAACATAGCCTAAATATGTCAAGAAACCTAAATAATCCCACCCAACATGTAACAATCTTCCATTTGGATGGAGATTCAAAAGTAGCTCATACACTAAAATATGTACAAGGAACTTGATGTAATTTTTATCTTTGCATCTAAAGATAAAACGAAATTGAACAAAGCTTCAACCTTTTAATTGTAAACACCATAATTAACATTGACTTGTCCAACTTTTTCATAAGATTTTGTTAGCCAAATCATCTCCTTGCATACCTTTATGGTAGCAATATATTTTTCTTCTATCATGGAAATAACTACAATTTTTTTATAATTTTTATCCTCTAAGGAAAACCTAGGAGATGTTAAGGATAACAATAATAATTAATCATAGCAATGAGCACAAGATTTCTAGGTGGAAAATCCTCACACTAACTATAGAGATAAAAAACCACAAGGTTAAAAACCACGAGGTGAAAAACCACAAGGCTAAAAACCACGAGGTTTAAAACCTACTAATCTAAATCCACTACATGAAATCAAATTACATAGATTTACCTGACCGCTTTACCCTAAAAACCTACTCTCTAGTACCTATAATTTAATTCATGTTCGCAACGCAGCAACCTTCGATTGCTCTAGAATGACAACCTTCAACCCAATATTCAACACTTGAATCCTTTATATTAGAGATCGGGAATGGTATGACACTTTGGACTTTTTTTTTTAATGAAACCCTCTAAAAAATTATATGATTTCTTACTCTCAAAGGGTTATAATGAAGTATATATAGGTAAAAAGTCTGAAGAGTTTCAATTTTGAAAGAGTTCTAAATTCAATTTGTGTGAAAAATTCTAGACATAAAAAGTATAACTACTCTAGCAAACTAACATCGCTTGAGCGATCCTAACCGCTCAAGTGGTTTGACTGTTTAAGCAATACTAACTACTTAAGTGGTCATTTTCTCTTTTAAAAAAATCAATAAAAACATTTTAACTTGAGAAAAAAAAATATCATTTCTTTTTCACCTCAAAAAAACCTAATATGTCACAAGTCAAACCTTTTTATACATACTTGTGACTTTTGGGTTGATCAAACAATAACCATTGATCTTTAATGGAGAGTAAGACACTACACCTAAAAAAACTTTTGACAAAAAATAAAAGGAACAAAATTATGAGCGTACAAACAAAACTTAACGTCCTAACAATAATGATGATGATGAGGATGAGAAAGATGATGATGATTATGTTGACGGCGAGGATGATGAGGAGGAAAAAAATGAGAGAGTACAATAAAAATAAAGACTGGTTATGGATATCGAACTTCCATTTAGAGACTTTAGGCCTACAATGTTGCTTAAGATTATCAATTGGTTGCAAAAAACAAAGGAGATAATTAATGCACTCATTCTTATGATTAATTTATAAACTGAAAAAAAAAATAACAAATAAAGAAATATTTAGATATTAAAATTAAACTCATTTGATAGGGTATTTGTTCCAACAACATCATTTGAGTCCAAAACTATTTGAAAAATATTTTCAAGTCGACAATATAATTTGGTAGCATCGAATATCTGCATAAATAAAATTAATGGATGTATTTGTGTCAATCAGGGATGACAATAGGGTGAGTTTGGGACGGGGCACCCTTATCCCATTCCCATCCCAATTATATAATCCTTCCCCATCCCCGTCCCAAAACATGAGTCGGGGCATGTTGATGAATACCCATATCCATTTACGGGAAAAATGATAAACCCATTCCCGCATGTCTCAACCCAAATATGTATTTTTGTTTTGATGAGGATGATGATTTTCTCAAAACCAACAACATTACATCAATCCATAAAATTTCCAATGAACAAATTCATAATTTTCATGTTTATACACTTCTTTGAAAAAAGAAAAAAAAATCACAAAAATTTCTAGAGATCACAATGGCTTTCAGAAAGAAAATATTGAAAAAAAATAAAAATGAACGCGTCTGAGACATATAGATTCACACTTAGAGCAATATGGGATGCAAGTTGATTATCAAACCAAAACTCAAATTAGAAAGGAAAAAATATCCAATTTCTTTTTTTAAAATAAAATATTTTTACACAATCCAACATGACAAAACCCTAAAATATAACTAGAGTTGAAAACCAAATCAAAACACCTTTAGAAGAGGAGAAGGCTTAAAATGGAGGCCAAAGGCTTTGACACTTGATAATGTCGAACTTGTCACTATCACATGGAGCCAATCATCATTATGATTCCACTTTTATTTGAAAAGAAGAAAAGGGTTTCTCTACGAACGTTTCTTGATTTTGTTGCTCTTCTTGGATTCATCATTGAAGATGGATTTTTGAAGGTTGAAGTAGAAATGGGCAATATACAGATATGAGAGAAGAGCGATGAGAAGAGAGCAACGGTTGATCTAGGGAAATGAAAAAAGAAACTATTTATAGGGAGTTGTTTGGTATTTTATAAATTTTGAAGGTTAAATTTGTAACTTAGCTAGGCGAGCCGAGGTGAGTTGGTACAGAACCCATTCTCGCCTTGAACCCGATTTGGGTTTTGAAAATTTTTCCAAACCTGTCCCATCCCCGATTATCACCTTCATACGCGTCTTAATAGGGGCGGGGCGGGGTGGGTTACCCGAATAGCCCGCAAAACTGCCATCCCTAATGTCAATACCATTAGAGAGTTTCCAAAACTCATATAGCATTCAGATTTTTGCACTAAAAGTAAGCTTTCTATTTGTTAAGTTTGAAAGAGAATGAAAACAAGAAAAAAACATAAAAATAATTATAATAATAAGAATAAAAAGATAATAGTTTAATTAAAGGATGTGACCTATTTATCCATTTACTATATTGTAACTATATCGTCGAAGAGCTTTAAACACTTTCACAAAATGTACGAGTAAAGACAAACAACTTAATTTTTTATAATGAAGTCAAAAATAGAAAAAAGATAAATAAGAAATAACATTCTTAAATACAAGAACCACCTATTTGTTGAAGGTTTTTTATTTGCATCACATCATTACAAAAATTAAAAATCATGCACAAAGTATATTGGAGACGATATTGATGATGATGAAGAGGATCTTGATGATGATAATGATGACAATGAAAATCATAATGATGAAAATGATGGTGATGGTCGTGATGATGATGATGATGAAGATGAGGATATGGGCAAGGCTGATGAGGAAAAAAATGAGAAAGTATAGTGAAAATAAGATTGGATATAGATAACATACTTGCCCATTTAAGGACTTTACGTCTACTATGTTGCTTAATATTGTTGACTAGCTGCAAAAACATAAAAGAGGATTAATGCCCACATTCTTATGGTTAATTTAGAAAATGAAAGAAGAAAAAGATGAAAAATATAATGAAGATTGAACATGTTTAACAAGGTATTTTTCGAACATCATTTGAGACCAAAACCATCTGAAAAGGATTTTTAAGCTGACAATATAATTTGATAGCATCAAATACCCACATAAATAAATTTAATGGATGTAATGGATGTATTTGTGTAAGTACCATTGGAGAGTTTTCAAAACCCATGTACAACATTCAAATGTTTGCACTAAAAACAAGTTTTCTAATAGTCAAGCATGAAAGATAATGAAGAGAACATAAAAATAATTATAAATATAATAATAAGAATAAGAAGATAACATATTGATTAAAGGAAGAAACCTATTTATTCATTAACATTATGATAACTATGCTGCCGAAGAGCTTTAAACACCTGTACTTGTATAAGGCAAACAACCTGATTTTTTTAAGACAATAAAAAATAGAAGAAAGATAAATAAGAAATAAAATTATTAAATATGAGGACTATCTATTTGTTGAAGGTATTTTTTTTTGCATCATACCATTACAAAAATCCAAAATCCTGTACAAAGCATGTTAGGGGCATCACAACATGCTCCTTAAATGTTAAGTCATTAAATGGTGGTGATGTTGATGATAAAGAGGATGAGAACAAGTTGAGAGAGTACAATAAAAATAAGATTTGACATGGATATCAAATTTGCTTACCATGTTGCTTAAGATTGTTGACTAGCTGCAAAAAATGAAAATAAAAAAAGTCCATTGAGAAAATAAAGAAGAAAAAAAAACCAATGCACACATTCTTATAGTCAATTGAGAAAATGAAAAAAATCAATTGAGAAGAAGAAAAAGTCAATTGAGAAAATGAAAAAAGTCGATTGAGAAAATGGAAAAAGTTAAAAAGAAAAAAAAAAAAAAAGATTCTTATGGTCAATTGAGGAAATGAAAAAAAAAATGCACACATTATTTTATGGTCAATTGAGAAAATGAAAAGAGTAAATTGAGAACAATAATAACAACAATAAATGAAAAAAAGTCAATTGAGAAGAAAAAGAAGATCTTATATTCAATTGAGAAAATGAAAAAAGTTATCTTATGGTTAATTGGGAAAATGAAAAAAAAAAATAAAGAAGAAGAAGAAGAAGATCTTATGGTCAATAGATAAAATGAAAAAAGTTATCTTATGGTCAATTAAGAAAATGAAAAAAATTAGACGAATAAGATTAATGTACACATTATCTTATCGTCAATTGAGAAAATGAAAAAAGTTAAAAAGAAGAAAAATAATAAGAAGAATAAGATTCTTATGGTCAATTGAGGAAATGAAAAAAGAAGAAGAAAAAAAAAATATGCACACATTTTATAGTCAATTGAGAAAATGAAAAAAGTAAATTGAGAACAACAACAACAACAACAAATGAAAAAGTCAACTGAGAAGAAGATCTTATAGTCAATTGAGAAAATGAAAAAAGTTATCTTATGATCAATTGAGAAAATGAAAAAAAGTCAAAAGAAGAAGAAGAAGATCTTATGATCAATTGAGAAAATAAAAAAAGTCAATTAAGAACAACAAGAAGTTAAAAAAAGTCAATTGATAAGAAGAAAAAAAAAACAACAATAACAACAACAACACGAAAACAACAACAACAAAAGCAAGAAAAACAAGAACAATAACAACAACAACAACAATAATAATAATAAGAAAAAGAAAAAGAAAAAGAATAACAGTAACAACAACAACAACAACAATAATAATAATAATAATAATAACAACAACAAGAAGAACAAGGTCAAGAACAACAATAACAATAACAACAAGAACAAAAACAATAACAATAAAAATAATAACAAGAAAAAAAAAGAACAACAACAATAACAAAAATAATAATAATAACAACAACAACAACAACAAGAATAATCATAATAATAGTAATAACAGTGATAAAAATAGAAATAAGAATAAAATATTATAATTCAAAAGGTCTTTAACTTATATATAAACTTTACATTCTCAAAAACCTTCTAATAGCTTTAAACACCTATATAAGGCACATAGTGGAGTTACAACACCCGAATTTCCTAATTATACAATTAAAAACAAAAGAAAATGAAAATGAAATGACATTATTAGATTCAAGAATTGAACTTATCTCTTCAAAGCTTTATTCCTACCATACTATCAAAAAGTTTTAAAAATATACATAAAGCATACCGTAGAGGCACAAGGGCATGCTTTCCAAAGATTAAGTAAGAAAACAATAATAGTAATAATAATAATTTTGAAATAGAAGGAGCTTGCAAAACGGGAATGAAGATGATAACTAATGATTATAATAATGATAGTTAAACGAAAACAAGAATAAGAATAAAATAGTTTAATTGGGGGACTTACCTTTATATACATGAACTTTGTGTTTTTGCTAGACCACATTAGAGCTTCAAACACCCCCATGAGGAATATGGGTAAAGGCACATGACAAGACTTTCCTACTTTAAAGTCAGAAACGTAAAAAAGAAGAAATTTAAGAAATACAATTCTTTGATTTAATAACTAAACTTATTTGTTTAAGGTTTTTGTCCCAACAACTCAAAACTCTCAAAACCTACACAAATGGTTCCTATCAAAGTACCCACAAATACCTCTCAAATATTAAATTGGAGAAAATGAATGAAGAAAATAGATAAAAAGACTACTAGAAGTGCTAACAATGATAATGATAATTATTATGATAATTATGTTGATGATAATAATTATATATAATGATAATAATTACGGTAATAATCATGACGGTAAGGAAGAAGTATGAGAAAAAGAATAAGATTGGATATGTATACCGAACTTAGCTCTTTAAGGCACTCTCTTCAAATCATACTTCATAAGATTGTAAAAATTTTGGATAAGACTCGCTGGAAAAGGTACACTAGAGTAGGCTTTTAGATTAGAAAGAAAAAGCATTAGAAATAGAAAAAGAAGAAAAATAATTAAGAAATGCAATTTTTAGATTTGAGAATTAAGACTATTCACCATATAAGGGTCTCAAAACCTATCATTCGAATGATAATTTAGAAAATGAATGAAGAAAATGAAAAAAGACAGCTTAAATGACAACAATGACAAGAAGGATGATGGTAATGATTATGGAGATGATCATAATCATTGATTATATGAGAAAAAAATATATAAGAACAACATTGAATGCATAGATCGAACTTACCTTTTTAGGGATTTTTTGCTTACTACACTTCTTAAGATGGTTGGCACGTAGCGGAGGCATAATACCCAAATTTCCTATTGTACAATTTAAAACAAAAGAAAAAGAAAATAAATGTCATTCTTATATTCAAGAAGTGAACTAACCATACTATCAAAAAGCTTAAAAAATCTACACAAACCATGCCACTAGAGAGGCACAAGAGTATGTTTTCCAAAGATTAGGTCATAAAACAATAATGATGATGATCATAATGATTAATAATAATAATAATAATGTTTGAAATAGAAGAAGCTTGCAAATGCATATTCAGTTCAGGTAGAAGAAGCTTGCAAATGCATATGCAGTTCAGGTAGTACTTGGCCATTAGGAAACTTTGCTTTGTAAACAGAACCAAGGAATCCTTCTCCAAGAAGGTTCTCTTCATTGTAGCTGTTTTAGCAAATTTAATGGAAAACAATAGTAAGTATAATAATGTTTGAAATAGAAGAAGCTTGCAAATGCATGTTCAGTTCAGGTCCATTAGGAAACTCTGCTTTGTAGACAGAACCAAGGAATCCTTCTCCAAGAAGGTCCTCTTCAATGCAGCTGTTGTAGCAAATTGAATGGAAAACAATAGGGAGGTATCTAATCATAACCAAGGATGATTATATATAAAAAAAAGACCAATATGCAACAAATCAAAATTGATTGAAAGACAAAATACTGGAAATTCTGAAAGATTTTTCTTGCACTTTCATTATTTTTTTATTAATAAATATCCATTAGCTTCTCTACCATGAATCCTACAGTAACTAAACATGTTTGAAAAACCAAAACATCAAGCTGAGAGTTGCGATCTCGAGCTAGATACTGTCCGATCAGATTATCCTAGTCACTCGAATAACTAAACAACAGGATGTTTAGGAATACCCAACCAGGTCAACTTCTGAATTAGGGCTCTAAATAGCTTAGCTGAATTATCTAGACATAATAGACTGATGATTAAAGTATGCCATTTTCCAAATGCATACAACAACATTAAACTAACCCTAGCTACTAAGTTGGCTATGGCAAAAAAGGTCCTTGAAATATGTATATTTTATCCTATAATGAAAAAAAAAATTCCATATGTTAGGCAATGCAGGCATCAGAGAGACATAATATTCCATTTATACCTGATTATGCTTGACAAACTGCTCGCTTCAGCAAAGGGCACCATTTTGGTCTATATGACATGTTTTACAATGGTTTTTTTCAAGCAACAACAAAAGAATGCAGAACACATAACAGAGCTTAAGGAGCTCATATGATAGAACACGTCCACTTACCAAGTCAACAGAAAGATCAGCTATGAAGTTATCTTCTAATTCACCACTCTGGTGGTTGACTCTCTTCTAATTCACCACTTTGGTGGTTGATATCATACCCAATCCTGCAGTTTTAGAGGTAGCTCAAATGGATTCAATCGCTGTGCCAATATGGTTAACCTACAATTATATGGGTAAATATTAGATAAGATCATAATCAACATGCAATATTTCCTAATGAACTATGATGATGATCAGCCATAGAACAATTGCCAACAACTATTGTTATACAGCTCATCTCCCCTTTGACATAAATGACACTAATTTCTTGGTGATTTAACTCATAGGAAGTTATTTGTCGTACAGGACCCAAATCACAACCAAAGAACCTGTACTTCCTCTAATTTTTGCCATCTCAATGTGTTCTTTAGCTTTTTTATTGCTTTGATTAAATAAATATAACTACTAACAATCTTTCTCATAAAAAAAATGTAACTACTAAAAATCTTCAACTCTAGAAGGTATAATTCTAGAACCACCACGTCATTGTATAGATTTGCCCAAATGAAGCTTTTTTTAGATTCATAATTCATTCACTCATAAACTATGGTGATCAAAATAGATAATATAATAAAAGAACCCTCAAGAATTGAAGTCGCATGGATGAAGCTAGCATGGTTAGGTACTAGTTTTTGCAATCATGCTTACAACACCTATCAATGTTGTAAACTAAGGACAACATCATCCATGTTGACAGAATAGCATGATTGTTTAAAGGAGCCTCCAAAGAAGATGATTGTTGTTTCTAGCCAATTGAACCTCTACCATAGTGTACATTTTGCATTTGTTGGGATTCTGGTTTCTTGGAGGAACATTTTTTAAAGAAATTTTCTTAAATTTGACATGGCAAGCAGTGGGAATCCGCCTTGACATAAACCTCAATGTAGGATCGAGAGCAAGGGACTGTGGCCTCTCTTCTGCTGCAATCGAAGACCGTTGAATGACTAGGAAGGAAGGTAATAATCCATAGCTGATATATAACAGTACTATAGATCATCATAAGTATGTACATAAGCAAATTAAATTTCACCTTCAATTATAGTAGTTAAAAGATAATACCATGGACTTTCATAGCTCTCCAAGCTTTTGTGATTTTGTGCATGAGCTCAATTAATGCAGACAACAAGTAGGAGCACCACACAGCTTACCAACAGAATTCCTCCACCAACCATAAGAGCTATTCCTCCAGAACCCAGGCTTTTCTTCTTGTGTTCATGTACTTTCCTAAAGGGGTAGTTCTCAACAACGCTTGATTCAATTGTTGGTAGGCTATAAATATTCTGCTCAGTTTCTAAAGGGAAATCCTAAGGTGAATAAGTTGTTTCCAGGATGGAACCTATTCCCCCAAATCCTAATAAGAGATAAAGATAAAAAGTTATCAAAACACAACTCAATATGATAGTGTACACAAATTAAAAGCAACAACTTTACTCAGGCTATTATGACAAACCATAAATTTGGTATTGACTGAAATTGTCTTGCAATGATGCCAATAAATTGGTTACCATGGATGTCCCTGGTAAGAAAGAAACAAGTTGTTTGATAAGAGAAATATATAACACCAAGTGATAGAAAGGTTGCTATGAAGGGACCTACAAACTAGCCAAGAAGATCACAATCTTGTAAAGTCCCACTACCACTAGGTAACACCCAAGGCTTATCATTGTGCCTTGCTTCCTTTTAGATTCTATAAGCCGATAAATACACATTTCTTTTAGATTTTGTTGGCCAATAAACACATTGCCAATGGGCCCAGATAATGAATTGTGGCTCAGATTCCTGTAAGAATATAATTATCATTTATGAGTCACTAATATAAACTAACCATAGTAACCAATAAAAAAAGGCAGCATCAAGACAAACAATTAACAGATGTTGAAGATTTTTCCTTAAAGTGAGGGAGTGGGGAACATCTTGACTAAATTTGTTGCATGCCAAATTTCTGCATTCTTAGAAAATGAAATCACAAATAAAATTCCACATGTTCGGTAATACGAGCATTAGAGAGAAGCAAAAATTCCATTTATACCTGATTATACTTGGCAAACCACTCGCTTAAACAAAAGGCATCATTTTGGTCTATATGACATGATATACAATAGTTTCTTTCTAGCAGCAATAAAAAAGGCAGAACACATAACAGAGCTTAAGGAGTTCAGCTTGATAGAACCTGTTCACTTGCCAAGCCAACAGAAAGATCATCTATGAAGTTATCCTCTAATTCACCACTCCAATGGCTGACTAACACACACAATCCTGCAGCTTTAGAGTCTAGTGCAGCTTTAGAGGCTAAATTCTTAACGAGTAATAAAATTATACAAGGAACTGCCAAATAATTTCAATTTCATTCGCACAGAATATTAACAGACAAGACATCCATATAAAGAAGGCTTATTATTGTGTCATAATCTTCAAGAAAACCCACTACCACCACATAACACCCAATAATATAACTGTCTTGCTTCCTTTTAGATTCTATTGGCCAATAAATATATAATTGTCATTTATGAGTCATTAGTGTAAACCAACTATAGTAATTGCTAAAATAGACGGTACTAGGACAAACAATTAACAAATGTCAAAGATTTTTCAGTAAAATGAGGGAGTGAGGAATATTTTGACTAAATTTTTTGCATGACAAATTTTTGCATTCATGGAAAATGAAATCACAAATAAATTAAATAAATCATTAGGAATTCTAATAGAAACTTTTTTTTTTTTATCAATAAGAAAATATGTATATTGCAAAGGAGGCGCTAAAGAAGCGACTCAAATAGATATAGAGAAGAACAACTCACCCCCTTACAAAAGAACCCAAACCACTAAGAGAGCTAAAAAAAAAAACCCTCTTCCTTAATGCATACACACCCATTCAATAAAATCTATTAAGGTCGAAGGCCCATATTTTATCCACAATTTAGTTTCCGACCAAAGTAAATATACAAAAGAACTTTTCAGCGTTTGGATGGACAACACACCCCGTCCTCAAAAGCAATTGAATTCCTAGTCTTCCAAATAACCCAAAACAAGCATAACGGCCCCAAAAGCCACGCCACCTTCCTCTTCTTGCCCACAAAGGAGCCTCTCCAACCTATGAGAGTTTCCTTCACCGAACGCGGAAAAACCCAAGAAACTCCAACGAAAGAGAGGAACAAAGTCCACACCTCCCTTGTTTTTTCGCAATGAAGGAGAAGGTGGTCAATTGACTCCTCACACTTTTGACAAAGAAAACACCTATTTGCCAAAACCCAACCCCTCTTTTGCAACCGATCTAAAGTCAAAACTCTACCCCACGAAGCCTCCCACACAAAGAAGCTAATCTTGGGCAAAGCACATGACCTCCAAATAATCTTTGAAGGGAACAAAGCTGAAGAAGCCGATTGCATTGTCTTATACAAGGACTTTACCGAAAAATCCTCGTCCTTTGATTTCACCCAACTCACTCTGTCCTCTTCATCCACCCTCACCATCTTTCCTTCCAAATAACAAAGTAACCTTCCTACTTCTTCCATCTCCCAATCATTAAACAGCCTATTGAAAGTAGGAGTCCAACTTCCCCTCCTATCGCCCTCGGTTGTCCAAACTTCATTTACCCAAGCCTCTTTTGACGTTGCTAATGTAAAAAGTGAAGGGAAAGTCTCACTTAAAGGGCTAGTACCACACCACTTATCTTTCCAAAACCTCACATTCTTACCATCCCCCACCTCAAAGCCAAAAAAATGGGTTACAAGTTGTCCCACCTTATTTATAGCTTTCCACAAACCAACTCCATAAGCCTCCCTTATCTCACAAGATCTCCATCCTCCAATTTCCTCCCCGTACTTCCTTCTGGTCACCTGATTCCAAAGGGCCTTTTTTTCATTAGCAAAGTGCCAAAACCATTTGCCCAAGAGAGCCTTATTGAACAAATCAAGGCTCTTAACCCCTAAGCCTCCTTTACTTTTGTCTTCACACACAATCGGCCACCTTACTATGTGAGGTTTTTGCTCAAGAGAGCCACCTCCCCACATAAAATCCCTTTGTATTTTTTCCAACCTCGTCCTAACCGCTCTAGGTAAGTGGAAGATGGACATAAAATAGATCGGAAGGTTGGACAAAGTACTCCGAATTAAAGTAATCATTCCTCCTTTTGAGATGTATTGACGCTTCCACATAGCCAATCTCTTTCTGAATCTTTCCTCTATTCCATCCCATACACCGATAGATTTGAAAGGGGCACCCAAAGGCATTCCTAAATAGGTGGATGACAATTTTCCCACTTTATATCCATATTCATCCGCCAATTCTCCCGCATTTCCAACTCTACCAACTGGGATCAATTCACTTTCATCCATATTCACTTTTAACCCCGACAAAGCCTCAAACCACATTAAGAGCCAGCACAAGTGAGTCAACTGATCCTCTTTAGCTTCACAAAACACCAATGTGTCATCAACAAACAATAATTGTGTAATCTAGACCCCTTCACCCCTTCTTCCCCGCACAATACATGGCGTCAAAAAACCTCCAGCAACTGCTCTTTTCATCAAACAGCTAAAAGCCTCCATCACTATTACGAATAGATAAGGCGAATGGGGGTCTCCTTTCCTTAAGCCCCTTGAGCCCTGGAAAAAACCCGTTGGACTGCCATTCACCAAGACCAAAAAACTGACAGTGGATAAACACCACTTTATCCGACTACACCACCTTCCTCCAAATCCCATTTTCCCCAACACCGCTAATAGAAATGACCAATCCACATGATCATAGGCTTTCTCAATATCTAATTTGCATAAAATTGCCCCATTATTACTTTTCAGAATTGAATCTATAGCCTCATTTGTGATCAGAACTACGTCCATAATCTGCCGCCCCTCCACAAAAGCATTTTGAGACAAAGATATCACTTTGGCTAACATTCCTTTTAACCTGTTAGCCAACACCTTAGCCAACCATATGTAAAGCCCTCCCACCAAACTTATTGGCCTAAAGTCCTTCAAGTCCTCAGTCTCCCCTTTCTTAGGAATCAAAACTAAGAAAGTTGCATTCAAGCTTCTTACAAATCTCCCCGTCTCATGAAACTGTCTAAACAAATTCATAACTTCCTCCTTCACAAAGTCCCACGCAAACTGCCAAAAGGCCATTGAGAAGCCATCCGATCCTAGTGCGAATTCTAATAGAAACTTATAATCAAGAATTTGATATATCAATGACATTAGGGAGTAACCTGTATGGAATTTTACCCTAAATGTTATTAAAGCCAACATCCTAATAGAAAGCACAAATTGAAAAAACAGTTGGTGAATAAAATCCACATAATTTTACATAAACCTAAATTTAAATCAACATAATCTCTTACAGTTGCTTCAAATCATGGAGATAATGGAGCTGGCCTCCAATACTTATAAAAAAAAAACAAAAAAAAAATTATGGAGTTGGCCTCCAATAAAATGTCCACTAAGGTTTAGTCTTGGAAGCTAGCTGGCTGTAGAGATGAGAAAACATGTGGTTTCCACATATCATCTAAATTAGGCATATGGTTAAAAAGGACCTATGTTACATTAGTAGACTCAGAACATGGGACTCATTTCCATGATTCATCACATGGACCCCAGCATATGATCTCCTTTCTCCAACTGTGGTGGGTAGTTTAATAACTTCCTTTCCTTGTACAAGTCTTGAAGAGTTTCCACTATAGAAAGTGAAAAGAAGGGAATCACTTAAGTTTTTTCAGATTATCAGCCCATTAATTAGTCATTTTTATTTTTGATCCAATGTAGCACTCGACCAGTCTTGGGCATTCATCCATTTTGGTGGACCCCACTATGATTGCCCACGATATTATGTAAGTCCCATTCATACTGTAGCTACATAAAAGATCTTAGCAATACCTAATTTGGAGAGAAAACCATTACATTATTTTCCCTCAAAAAACCAAAAAAAGAACATAGGGATCTTTGCTGTCAAAGAAAACTAAGGAAAGGAAATAGTGAAAAAAAAAATTTCAATTAAGAAACATGTTATCTATCTTACTCTTGAAGTGGAAAAAAAATTCAATTTAGAACCATCTTATCTATGCTACTCTTGTGTTGGATAAATCAAAAACTAAACTCCACCAAACGTTAGGTCCAATTAGGTGGAGGTTTCACTTTCTACGATTCTAGAAATTTTCTTGGAGACCAAACAATTGGAACGAAGCATTACAATAACTAGTAATCACCATGTAGTGCAAATTATCTCAATTTTCTAGAGAATTTTTTTACAAAAAAAAAAAAATGACAAGGAAAAAATCAAGACAACAAGAACTAGTACCATTTTTGTGATCCGCAAAAGTTGAAACTGGTTAAATTATTTTTTTAATACTCAATAATCAATCACCCAAAACAAAAATAAAAAGGAAAAACAATGAAAAGATATAAGAAAATCAAGAACCAAAAAGTGGAGATGCAATCTCGTAGATATACAATAGTTTTGGTCTATATGACATGATATACAATAGTTTCTTTCTAGCAGCAATAAAAAAAGCAGAACACATAACAGAGCTTAAGGAGTTCAACTGATAGACCATTTGCCAAGCCAACAGAAAGATCATCTATGAAGTTATCCTCTGATTCACCACTCCAATGGCTGACTATCATACACAATCCTGCAGCTTTAGAGTCTAGTGCAGCACAAATGGATTCAGTCACCGGAACAATCTGGTTAACTTGCAATTATATAGGTAAAATATTAGATAAGATCAGAATCATCATGTAATATTTTATTAGGAGATATGATGATGATCAAACATGGAATGTTTACCAGAAACTATTCTACTCATCTCCTATTTAGATACAAAATGACACACTGATTTCTTGGTTAAATTTAACTCATAAGAAGTTATTTGTAGAACAGGACCCAAATCATAACCAAGGAACCTATGTTTGCTCCAATTTTTGCCATCTCAATGTGTTCTTTAGTTTTTTTTACTGCTTTGATTAAATAAATATAACAACTTTGTCTTTCTGAAAAAAAAAAAAAAAGTATCTAACCACAAAGTTTTCAACTCTAAAACGTATAATTCTACAACCATCATGTCATTGTATGGATTTGGCTAAATGAAGCTTTTTTGAGATTCATAATTTGTCACTCATAAACTTTGAAGATCAAAATAGACTATATAGTAAGGAACCCCAAAGAACTGAAGTCACATGGATGAAGCTGGCATGGTTAGGTACTAGTGTTTGCAATCATGCCTGCAACAACAATCAAAGTTGTAAACTAAGGAGGGCAACATGGTCCATGTTTACATAATAACCTGATACTTTTGGGGGAAACTCCAAAGAATTGTCGTTTCTAGCTTATTGAACCTTTGCTATATTGTGTTTTGCATTTGCTGGGATTCTGGAAGAAACTTCTCTTGGAAGAAATTTTCTCAAATCTAACATGACAAGTAGTGGGAATCTGCCTTGACATAAACATCAGTGGAGGACTAAGAGCAAGGAATTGTGGGCTTTCATCTGCTGCAGTCAAAGACCATTGAATAACCAGGAAGGAAGGTAATCAGGAAGGTAACAATCCATAGCTGATATATTACTATAGATCATCAATAAGCACAGACATAGGCTAATAAAATTTTTCCTTTGATTGTAGTAGTTGGAAGATAATACCATGGACTTTCACTACTCTCCAAGCTTTTGTGATTTTGTGCACAAGCTCAATTAAATGCGAACAAGTAGGAGCACCGTGCAACTTACCATCAGAATTCTTCCATCAACTATGAGGGTTATTCCTCCAGGACCCAGTATTTTTTTTTTTTTTTCTGGTGCTCAAGAACTTTCCTGAAAGGGTAGTCCTTAACAACACTTGATTCAATTGTTGGTGGGCTATTAATATTCTACTCAGTTTCCAAAGGGAAATCCTAAGGTGAATAAGTTGCCTCCTGGATGGAGCCTATTCCCCCAAAACCTAATAAGAGATAAAGACAAAAAATTATCAAAGCATAATCTGATATGGTAGTGTATGCAGATTAAAAGTAACAACGTTACTCAGGCTATGATCACTAACCATAAATTTGGTGTTGACTGAAATTGTCTTGGGATGATGCCACTAGAATGGTTACCATGGATGTTCCTGGTAAGAAAGAAACAAGTCTTTTGATAAAAGAACATATAACACCAAGTGATGAGAAAGATTGCAATGAAGGACCCTATAGACCAGCAAGAAGATCACAGACCCAATAAAGTGAATGCATGATAGATACTTGGGACAACAGATCCAAATATGGTGCAATTTCCAAAGCATATAAATTTTGCTGATAGAACAAACTAACAGAAGAGGCTAAATTATATGTATTATGATTTTTTTTTTTGTTTAAGTATTAAAAATTATGATTTCTTAATGAGTAATAAAATTATACAAGCAACTACCAATTAATTTCAACTCCATCCACAACAGAATATTAACACACAAGACATCCATATAAAGAAGGCTTATCAATGTGTCATAATCTCCAAGAAAACCCACTACGACCACGTAACACTCAATAATATAACTGTCTTGCTTCCTTTTAGATTCTGTAGGCCAGTAAATATATAATTGTCATTTATGAATCATTAGTGTAAACCAACTATAGTAACCATTAAAATGGGCAGTACTAGGACAAACAATTAACAGATGTCAAAGATTTTTCAATAAAATGAGGGAGTGGGGAATATTTTGACTAAATTTGTTGCGTGCCAAAATTTTTGCATTCATAGAAAAGAAATCACAAATAAATTACATAAATCATTAGGAAATCTAATAGAAACTTATATTCAAGCATCTCATATATTAGTGGCATTAGGGAGTAACCCGTATGGAATTTCACCCTGAATGTTATTGAAGCCAACATCTTAATAGAAAGCACAAATAGAAAAAATAATTAGTGAATAAAACCCATATAAGCAAAACATAAACCTAAATTTAAATCAACATAATCTCTTACAGTTGCTTCAAATTATGGAGATTATGGAGCTGGCATTCAATACCTATCAAAAAAAAAAAAATTTATGGAGCAGGCCTCCTATGTCCACCAAGGTTTAGTCTTGGAAGCTAACTGCAGAGATAAGAGAACATGTGGTTTCCACATATCATCTAAATTGGGCACATAGTTAAAAAGGACCTATGTTACATTACATGAAAATAATAATGGACTTAGAACATGAGACTTCTTTCCATGATTCATCACATGGACCCTAACATATGATCTCCACTTCTCCAACTATAGTGGGTAGTTCAGTAACTTCAGTTCCTTGTACAAGTCTTGAAGAGTTGCCACTGCAGAAAGTGAAAAGAAGAGAATCACTTATGTTTTTTCGGATTATTAGTCTATTAATTAGTCATTTTTATTTTTGATCCAATGTAGCACTTGATCACTTTTGGGCATTCATCCATTTTGGTGGACCCCACTATGATTGCCCACAATATTATGTAAGCCCCATTCATAGCTACATAGAAGATCTCAGCATTACCTCATTTGGAGAGAAAACCATTCTGTTATTTTCCCTCGAGAAAAGAACATGGAGATCTTTGCTGGCAAAGAAAACTAAGGAAAAGAAAAAGCGAAAAAAAATTCAATTAAGAACCATATTATCTATGTTACTCTTGGAGTGGAAAAAAAATTCAATTCAGAACCATGTTATCTATGCTAATCTTGTTTTGGAGAGATCAAAAACTAAACTCAACCAAACTTGGGTCCAATTAGGTGGAGGTTTCGCTTTCTAAGATTCCAGAAATTTTCTTGGAGACCAAACAATTGGAATGTAAAGAGGTTTAGACAAAATGATTCACACAATTCTTATTAGAAGAAGAGATATAAATACAGATTTGAGAAACTAAAATTACTCCTAAACTTGTGCTAACGTATAACAACATATGTGAAAATAAAGGAAAGAATGACCTGTACAGATTTCCTAAACTAGCTGATCAAATGCAGTTACGAATTCTGATGTTGATTTTCTGCATGAATACTAGCTGTCCTTATATGCCCCCTCAAGATGGAGGTGCCATCTGCAACACCAATATTGGATCTTAATAGTTGAAAGCGTTGACGTGAGAGTGATTTTGTAAGGAGATCAACTAGTTGATCAATGGTATGGATGTGCTGAACACGAATAGTTCCCTTTTGGACAAGATCTCGTACAAAGAGGAGATCAATTTCAATGTGTTTCATCCGTGTGTGCTGGACTGGATTTAAACTGAAATGGTTACCGCCAATATTATCACAAAACATTTGAGGTGCTTCTCTGAGAGTGAGACCAAGTTCCTTGATAAGAGAATGAAGCCAAATTGTTTCTGATGTGGCAGTAGCTAGTGCCCAAAACTCTGCTTCTATAGATGATCTTGAGACTGCCCTTTGCTTGCGTGCAGACCATGAGATTGGATTAGGACCAATGAATGTGATGAAAGCAGTGGTTGAAACACGAGTGTCCGTATTTGATGCCCAGTCCGCATCACTATAGGTCTTGAGTTGGAATTGATCATGCTTTTGGAGAAGGATACCATGAAACATGGTCTGTTTAAGATATCTGAGTAGTCTTTTTGCTGCGGCCCAATGGTTTGTTGTCGACTTCTGCATGAACTGAGATAATCTGTTGACTGCAAAGGCAATATCAGGACAAGTGAGTCCCAAATACTGAAGTGCTCCAATGATCTTGCGATACTCAGTGCTGTCAACACATTCAGAATTATCGTGAACAGTAAGCTTGGCTGTAGTGGACATTGGAGTGAGTGTTTCTTTAGCATTTTCCATGGAGGTTCGTGAAAGGAGATCCCGTATATACTGATGTTGAGATAGAAAGAGCCCCTGTGGCATTGGAATCACTTCTATTCCCAAGAAATAATGCAAGGAGCCCATATCTTTGACTGAGAATGTAGAGCCAAGATTGTTTATAATGTTATTCACAAAGCTGAGTGTGTTGCTTGTGACAATTATGTCATCAACATAAACAAGGTAGTAGCACAAGATATCATGAGACTTATAGATGAACAAAGAGTTGTCAGTGGCCGAGTGAATGAAACCAAAGCTGAGGAGTGCATTCCGAAGGGCCTTGTACCACTGTCGTGGGGCTTGTTTAAGACCATAGATACTTTTTTTTAGCTTGCAAACATGTTGAGGTTGAGATGGATCTTCAAATCCTGGAGGTTGAAGCATGAAGACTGTTTCTTCAAGATTACCATGCAAGAATGCATTATTGATGTCTAACTGACGAAGGGGCCAGCCATGCATGACATCAATGGTTAAAAGAAGCCTAATTGTTGCTGGATTTACGACGGGGCTGAAGGTTTGAGAGTAGTCGATACCTGGCCGTTGATGAAATCTTTTAGCGACAAGTCGAGCTTTATATCGACTGATTGTTCCATCTGGATTTCATTTCTTCCGAAACACAAATTTACACCCAACAAGATTCTGGACAGGAGTGGGAGGAACCAGTTCCCACGTCCCATGTTGAAGGAGGGCTATCACTTCTTCTGACATAGCCTTGCGCTAGTGAGGATCTTTAAGAGCTTGACTTACACAACTTGGTTCGGGTGGTTCAGGTAAGGGGTGCTTGGTGGTGGTGTGGAGTTGTTTTGGCCGAAAGATATTGTTCATGGAGCGAGTGCTGATGGTTCGTGGACATGGTAGTGGAGAGGATGGTATTGAATTTTCTGGTTGAGAAACAGAAGTAAAAGGTCTAAGAGGTACCTAATCTGAAGTGGAGAGTAGTGCCTCTTGAGGTTGCACAAGAGCTGGATCTTCACTTGGAGTCGAAGAAGCAGAGGGGATATCTCCTTGAGCCCGTGTGAATACTGGAAGCTCCCTGGAAGTAAGTTGCAAAATTGGTCCTGAAAAAGAAGAGGTTTCTTGTGGGGATGAGTCAGTGGGTGATTGCATGGAAACCTGTTTGAAGGAGTAAACAGATTCATCAAAGGTTACGTGTTTGGAGGTGTATATGCACTGACTTTGTAGATGAAGACATAGATATGCACTTTGGCTAGTAGAGTAGCCAACAAAGATACAAGGAACAAATTTCTTTTGAAATTTGTTTGTGTTATACGGCTTCATCAAGGGAAAGCAGAGACATCCAAAGGAACGTAATTTTTCATACCGAGGTTGTTGCTTGAAGAGAGCTTGAAGAGGTGATTTATGATGAAGAACAGGTGATGGAAGTCGATTGATTAGATATGTGGTTGTTGCAAAAGCATAAGCCCAATATTCTGATGGAAGAGAGGCATGACTTAGAAGGGTTTGACCTGTCTCCACAATATGGCGATGACGACGCTCAGACACTCCATGTTGTTGGGGTGTATAAGGGGCTGTCGTATAATGACTAATGCCATGGGTTGTGAAAAAGGGTCGAAGAACAGTGAACTCTCCTCCATTATCGGAATAAACTCCTTTAATTTTTATGTTAAAACGAGTTTCAATCATTTTGTAGAAATGAGGAAATATAGTTTTAACATCTGATTTTTGATGCAATAGAAAGAACCACACATATTTGGAAAAGTGATCAACAAAAATAACATAATATCTGTGGCCATTGAGACTAGGAGTGGGAGAAGGTCCCCATACATCAGTGTAAAGTAAATCAAATGGTGTTGTGCTAGTTAAACCGTGTTTATGAAAGGGTAACTGATGAGCTTTATTGGTAGAACACGAATGACAATTATTAGAACCAGAAAGACATGAAGTGGTGGGAAGGGAGAAAGAACTAATGAGGCGAGTGACAACTTTGAATGATGGATGACCAAGGCGCTGATGCCAACCAGCTACTGATGTGCGTTCATGGACAAAAGCAATTGGAGTAGCAGCAGGCGATGAGGGCAGAGGGTAAACTCCATTTTCACACGGTCCTTGAAGAAGAATCTCCCCCGTTCTCCGATCCTTCACAAGAAAATAAGTTAGGTGAAATTCTAGGATAACATTGTTTTGCTTTGTGAAGTGGTGAACAGATATCAAGTTTTTGTTAATGGTAGGAACACATAGAGTATCTTCAACTTGAAATTTTCTGTTTGGAAATGAAAGAGTAAGAGAACCGGAATGAGTAATGGGCAAACCTGATCCATCTCCAATAATAACTTCATCAGTACCATCATATTCAGAGTGAAATTGTAAATTTGAAACCTGAGAAGTGATATTATGGGAAGCCGTAGAATCAATGAGCCAACGTTTGTCTGGACTGGAAGTAGTAGTTGTGCAGTTCATAGTGGCTTCAGAGGGTTTCAATTTCGGACAGTATTTTGCAATGTGGCCTTGTTGATCACAATATTGACACCTTGAAGGGTACTTGTATTGTTTTGACTGTCGAGACTTTGATCTGGAGTCATTCTTGGATTGTTGATAAGTTGATGAAGACTGATTCTTTGAGGAGCGTGAGTCCCTGCGTTGAGTGGTATTGGCAGTAACTACCAAGGATTGAGCAGTGAAGTCAAGCCTTCGAAGATATGCCTCATGACCAAGTAGCAGATCATGTAATTCTTCAAATGAGAGTGAAGACTCTCAGGCTCGAATCGGGGCAACAATGTCACGAAAATCTGATCCTAAGCCATGAAGAACATATAGGGTGAGTCATCTTGAGATAATGGGGCATCGATGAGAGCAAGCTCATCGGCAATGGTTTTTACAGAGTGTAGGTACTCTGTAATACTGCGATTGCCACTTTGCATGAGGGTGAGATCCTCTTTGAGCTGCATGACACGAGTCCTGGATCGACTAGCATACAGTTTTGTCAGTTTAGTCTAGGCTTGATATGACGTCTGGGAGGTTGCTATGAGTGGTATCACAGCTGGGGACACTGAAGTCAGAATTGCACTTAGAATAAGTTTGTCCTGACAGAACCAAAGGTGATGAGCGATAGTGGCAACTGCATCAGTTGACGTCGGTAGGGGTGGGCAGGTATGAGTGCCATCGACATAGCCAAAGAGGTTATAGCCGAGGAGGAGAGACTCAAATTGGGCATGCCATGAAGGGAAGTTGGTTGGTGTGAGACGTGCAGTAATTTGCTGGGTGGCATTGATGGCTATTGGAAAACTATCAGAGGAAGAAGTGGCCATAGCAGAAGCGAGAAAGACAGGAAATACTCGTTGGAGTTTTGAGGTGTGCTCTGATACCATAAAGAGGTTTAGACAAAATGATTCACACATATGTGAAAATAAAGGAAAGAATGAGCTGTACAGATTTCCTAAACTAGCTGATCAAATGCAGTTACGAATTCTGATGCTGATTTTCTGCATGAATACTAGCTGTCCTTATAGAATGAAGCATTACAATAACTGGCAATCACCATGTAGTGCAAATTATCTCAATTTTCTAGAGAAATTAAAAAAAAATGACAAGGAAAAAATCAAGATTACAAGAACTAGTACCCTTCTTGTGATCCGTAAAAGCTGAAACTGGTTAAATTATTTTTTTAACAGTCAAGAATCAATCTCCCAACAATAAAAAAAATAAAAAAATAAAATCGAAAGATGAAAAAAAAATCAAGAACCAAAAAGTGGAGATGCAATCTCGTGGATATGCGATAGTCGAAGCTTGCAAAGTGATGAATGTCGAGAACATAATTACAATGAGAAATAATCGTAGATGTCGTTTCAAAATTTCAAGAAGCAGAGTAACATAAGCATATCTTTTCCCTAGGAGAATCTAAAGAAAATAGAGATATCACAAAGGAAACATATAACAACATCTGTTTGGATGCCGAGAAAACTCATGAAAAGAAAGAGAATGGAAAATCTCGAAAAAAATAAAAAAAATAACAACGTATATGAAAAAGCAATCAAATCTAAAAAACATCTGTTTGGATGCACAGAAAACTTGTGAAAATAAAAGCAAGGAAAATCTTGAAAAAAAAGAACAACGTATACGAAAAAAATCTTTTATTTAGGAAAAAAACAATAAAAAAAAGGTTTTCAAGAATCAATAATCAGTTTTTCAGAGAGATTTCGTTCGTTGAAAAAACAGAGTAAGTGTTGTCACCTCGCGTACCTGGTGATCCACGTTGCTGCTAGATGGATGGACACGCGATTCTCAACACACAGAAGGTTCTTGATTCAGCGGTTGTACCTGCAAAAAGGCATCCGGACAGGGTATCCGGACGCACCCTTCGATGGTTTTGTTAGCCATGGTCAGAGAGAGAAGGAGATATGGCTCAGTTGGCCTTTTACTAGGTATGAGAAGGTTACCAGTGGATCGATCCATTCTTCTTCGTGTGAAGACTTATATATACAGCTTCAGGGGTACTGTTCCTCTCATTAATGGTGAGGAGATGTTTTATGTTGTCATGATGACATTAAGTGGCAGCAGGGACATCATCACCCTACGAGCGGCTGTCAGGAACCATGGTAGGTGATGCGGCTGTCAGAGATCGTGGTAGGTGATCATGTAGAATGATCGTGGGAAGTGACTTGCTGTCACTTCATCTTGTCTTCTCATTCTGCAGGTGACAAGATGTGGGCCATGACTGCTTGTTGTGATAGCGTGTAAGACTCGTTTTACTTTAATTGATGATCCGGATGATTATATCCAGGTGGCACATGCTGATTATCCGGATGTGTTGTGGAGTGGATGTATTGTGAAGATTATCCGGATGTCTACGCTCTGCCAGCGTCGTTTGCTCTTCCTTAGATAGGAGAAGCTGAAACGTCGTTTGCCTTTCCTTGAGGCGGTCCGGATAGGATAACTGCATCACGCATATCCTTAGGGGAATCCGGACGATCATGGTCCGGCTGATAATCATACGCCACGTGTCACTATGAGGTGCGTGCCACGTGTTTCACAGAGGGAGGGGTCCCTACAGTAAGGAAAGTAATTGAAACTCTAGAGAACAAGGGTTTTGAACTTACCTCTGAGGAAGCTTTAAGAGAGAAAAGCTTATAGAGAGAAAGAGAGAGGGGTTGAGAACGAGAACTCTGAGTGGAGTGTTGTGTCCTTGAACAGCTTTTATACATTGACATTGCCAGCTCGGCATTCTCTCACTTGTGAAGCGAGCTGTGTTCTTGACATGCTGTTTTACTGTTGACATTGCCAGCTCAGCATACCGCATACCGCACTTTAGATGCCGTTAAGCTCACACGTATCGTGAGAGCTGAGGGACCTGTGTTTCACCCGTTGATATTGCCAGCTCAGTATACCTCACTTAAGATGCCGTTAAGCTCACACGTATCGTGAGAGCTAAGAGACCTGTGTTCTTGAACTGGTTTCACCCGTTGATATTGCCAGCTCTAACATTTTCTCACTTTTGAAGCCAACCGTATTCTTGAACTGGTTTTATACGTTAATATTGTCAGTTCAACTGTTAAGCCAAGATGTGTCGTGAATTTTATTGAATTATTTGAATATGTACAACAGCCTACCTTTAGAAAAAAAATGAAAACACTTATTATTTAGAAAAACATTTTAATAATTCAAACATGTAATAATTATAAAAATATTTTTCTTTTCAGCTCTCTATTTTACCCTCCACAACCAAATAAAAAACAAAAGTTTGAATAAAATACTTCCTCAAAAACAACTTTTTATTTTCTAAAATAGAAATCTATCTTTTAATCTTAAAAACAAGCCTTTTATGCCAATAATTTAAGTCTATTTGTTCATATTTTTTAAAACTGTTTTTAAATTAAAGAATAAAAAATAATTTGATAGTATTCTACAAAAAAATAAGAGTGTTTGGCAAGTTATTTTTTAAAATAAACAACAAAAAAAACTTGATTGAATAAATTGTTTTTAAAAATATTTTTTATTATTTTGATTTTATAAAATCATTATAAATTCAATTTATATAATATAAATTTAATTTAATTCAAATATTATTAAAAAAAAATGAAGATAGTTTTGTAATTACAAATAAATTAAAAAATAAATAGTTTTTAGTAAAATATGAATAATAATATTATTAAAATCATAAATTATACTTTTTTTATAAAAAAAATATTGTTCTAGTATATATCATAAACATAAAGTTATTAGCATTTTTTTTTCTTGTTAAAAACGAATAACAATAATAATAATAATAATTTAAAATAATATTTTTTAACAATATTTTATTCATAGTGAATAATAAATAAAGTTTCACTTTTGTAATATGTAAATGCATGCAAGCATTTAGTGAATTACAAACATAATAATTAATTAGATAATTTTTTTTAATTCAAAATTATCCTTTAAAATTAAAAAATCATTAAATAATATAAATTATTAATTATATCTTATCTAATTTATAATTTATTGACCTAAATTCAAAAAATATATTTATGTATATAAAAAAAGCAGCAAAGTCATAACTCATAATATATCAATTTTGATATATTATTTTTTTAATGATTAGATTTTTTTTAGTTCCAAATTATTTTTAAAATTTGTTAAGTTCATTAATAAATTCAATACAAAATGTCACTTTATGACAAAATGAAGTAAAAACTTGGAATGCATAACAAGAAGGCTGAATAATATAATGTTTGATAAGCAATTTGGAAGTACTTTTCTTTGTATTTCGAATTAAAATGGATCATCAAAATGAAGTAACAACTTCCAACAATAAGTAGAGCACTGACAAAATACTAGCTACCAAAGAAAAATTCTCACCATGACTGAATTAAAATGAGACAAGGCAGAGACAAGCTATGGATTCTGGGAAGATGTAAAGGAAGATCCACTCCGTGTTGTATGTGATGAATGATTGAGGGGCTCAATGTCGCTTGAGCTCTGTAATTGCATCTGGTCATACTGCCCTCTGAGGGCTTCAAACCCAAACTCATCACCATAAATACTAGGATTCAGGGGGTATTCCTGAACGACAGTTTGACCTTTGAGCATGCTCACCACTGCAGACATGGTAGGTCTAAGTGCTGGAGATGGATTGGTGCATAATAGGGCAACTTTAATCATCCTTATGGCTTCGTCCTTTTTGAACTCAGTCCCCAACTTTGGATCCACTAGCTCCATTAAATTTCCTTTTTGTTGTAAAACAAAGGCCTGAAGGAAGCAAAAGAGAAGGTCGGAAATGTTTGGAAAAACAAATAAAATCATATCAACCACTATTCAGACAATGAGATTAAATAATAGTTCACAATCTAGGAAATGGCCAAGACACTAGGAAATGACCAATGCAAAAGGGGAGAAAATGAAGCAAAATGGAAAATGGAAGTGGTCTTGATGCTGTCATTATGTTATGTCTATCCACCTAACATTTGTTACACTACTACTAAGTTGATTACTTCTACTCTCTCTTTCTCTCCATCTCTCTCTCTCTATCTCTATCTCTCACTCTTGCTCACCCTCTCTCTCCTTCTCTCCCTCCCTCTCCACAATGAAAGCAGCTTGACCAAGTTAAACAGATAAATTTCAGAAAAAGTGATCTGGTTTCAAACTATTATCTTGATTTAACACATGCAAAGAACAAGAAAAAAAAAACTGACTTACCCAATCTAGAAGACAAAAGTAATCCTCATTTGGTCTATATTTCATGTTGTTCTTCCCTGCAACAAGTTCCAAAGCAACAACCCCAAAACTGTATACATCGGCTTTATAGGTTAAATAACCCCATAATGCATACTCTGGTGCCATGTATCCTCTGCACAGTAACCCCAAAACATCACTTGTATTTTAGGAACAAAATTGCAAATTATATTTCTTGCATTGGTAATTTGTACACATCAATGCAATTAAAAAGGGTGCCAGAATCAGGCAATAACTCCATTTGCTAAAAATGATTGTTAAAATGTAAGCAATCTTACTGATGCAAACTAGCTAACAACATCTGAACTTCAAGAGCACATGCAGTGTCCAGATTGACCTATTTGTTAAATAAACTCTCTACCAAAATGTACCATCACTTGTAGCAACTTCTTGAATTTGACTATCAGAGTATAAATAACTACCACAGATGATAACTGATGGCAGTATTCCCTTTAACTAGTTCTCAAATAAGCCTGAATATTGATTTATCATCAAACAACAACCTCTATGCAAGTAGGGATTCAATGCTGATGTAGTTTCTGAAATACATAGATTATGTGCTGAGATGTTAACCACTGACTGTTCAAGTATAAATCAGGTCTGAAATGGAGAAATTTTGATAAACTATTTTCTATATCTCATGACAGTGATTTAAAGAAATGAAAATTGATAAGAGAAATGTGTAACCCCTTCTTTCTACTTTAGTTTAATAGGAATATTATTGAAAGATTGCAACTATGTTAAAATTGTCATGAATTGAAAAGGAAGGGAGGAGAAATTTACATGGTTCCAGCAACTCTGGTGCTAATATGGGTGTTCTCTTCTTCATCAAGTTTCGCCAGACCAAAATCAGAGATCTTAGGGTTAAGATTCTTATCAAGTAGTATATTATTTGCTTTTATGTCTCTATGAACAATTTTCAGTGTTGATCCTTCATGCAGGAAAGCCAAACCTCTTGCTATGCCAACACAAATCCTCTGCCTTGTGGACCAGTCCAAATTTAATCGGTATTCCACTTGTCCTATAATTAACAGAATTTGCCCAAACAATAGAGTTCATCAAACGTTAATGACTGAATGTCAATATTTGATGACCAATCTTTTTAAATGACATAACAAACACAATGAAATATAAAAGTATTAACCTTACCAAATAAAGCCCGAGCGAGACTATTGTTCTCCATGTATTCATATACCAATATCAGTTGATTTCCTTCAACACAACATCCATATAATCTTACAAGATTTGGGTGTTGTAGAGCAGAAATCATTCCAATTTCATTCACAAATTCACGATTTCCTTGCTTTGACTTGGTGGAAAGTTGCTTCACTGCAATTATGGTACCATCTAATAATGTACCCTGTATAGAAATGTTGTGAGTATACCTTAAAAGTATTGGTCTAGCTCCAAATCTCATGGATCAAAAATTTAAGAATTAAAAATTAATAATTGATAAAAGAACTGATTCTGTGGAGTACCTTGTAGACAGATCCAAAACCTCCTTCCCCAATCTTGTTTGCAGTATCAAAGCTGTTTGTAGCAGCTTTAATTTGTCTCAAGGTAAATAAACCAGTTTGCAAATCTAATCCTCTCAACTCTGTCCAAGGAAAAAGGTTAGATTGTTGAATTATATCTTAGTGCTACTTAATTAGTTAGAATACATTCGAAATAATAAGATCAAAGTAAATGCAACTGGAAAACAGTAGTGCTCCATTTTATTGCCAAGAAGTTATATGTAATAAAATAGAGAGCCCATGGAACTTCTCAAGGCCCACTCCAACCTAAGCTGCTTTTATGGTTCCCTTGGAATCTAACCGAGCATAACATCATGCCCATCTTGATTCCCTTGAGAGCTGTATATATAGATGGACCAAATATTATCAAACATCCGGTATATGTGGAACGGTGAGACTCTTGGAAATTCATATACAGGGGACATTCTAAAGAACCATAGAATTGTACTTAAAAGGCGGGGAAGTATAGAACTCTAGAACAAGGAATTGTTTTGAAATCAATTGTCCATTCATCCTCTTTTGTCTATTTCCACATCTTTCTAAGATATATGTTAGAACACGATAACAAGGGTGATTCATCTATTACCATAATTGAAATAAAACTATTGAAAATTCTATATGATTGCTAGCATGCCTGTAAGAAATATACTTAAGTTTTAGATTGTGCAGTAGTTTAACACCACCTTGTTCCCGGGAGATTCTGCCACCAAAACAAACTTTCCACCAAAGAATACCTAAAATAAGGAATAACAACAAAGCCACAGCCACAGCCCCAACTGCAATGAATATCTTCTTTTTTCCATCAGAAGGCGGCTCAAAATCTACACAAAGAAGAACAAAAAATATAAAAGAACATGTCAGATTGCATAGTGCATATGATGAATTATGAATGTTTCATCCAATCCAAACATTAATATGGATATAAAAACATCAATTGGATAATACACTTCCCAGACAAGCAAATGAGCTGGCAAGAAAATAAGACAGCAAATTGATTCGGTCTCTTGTCAAATACCAATGTAATCTTGCCTTAGGTATTGATTTTTGCTTCACATAATTTAAGGGAGTGTTTTCTAAATGTATCACTATGCATATATATTTATTTATTTGCACAAAGTGCAGAACAAGTTAAACAAACTAAGAATCTCAAACTCAAATATGATAAGAGTGACGAGAAGAATACAAATACATCACCATATATATACAGAGCATACAACTCACCAGCTTTTACAGAAATGGCTGATATGAGAGGACCATAGGTTCCTCCCTCTGGGGCAGCTGTTGTACCTTTCCCAGCCCAATGAAATCGGATCTCCAAAGTCTTATTCCTTACGACTGCTTTAAATTCTCTTACAACTACCTTATCAACCCCTTGTGCTGCTTGTACAATATTAAAATCTTGCAACTCCAGCTTTTCCTGCAATAAACTAATTGAATTAAATTATTGTCTTTGACAATTCAGTTGCAGAATAATAAGATTGACTACCTGGATGTAAACATCAAAAATACGTCTTCCAAGGCTATGAAAGGATTTATTGTCTCTGATCACTATCTCTGCAAAATGAAGTTTCACAGTATAGTTCCCATCTGCTAAGCAGCGTCCATAGTAAGTGTAAGATAGAGGAGAAAGTCGTGCTCTTGTGTACAATTCAGAGTCATTCATCCCGAGCATGGATACATTATGTGCTATATAATTTTTTGTGGTTCTGTCACGATCCCAAAAGTCTCCTGTGCTACTAAAACCCCAATTATCTCTAGTGGGGACAAACTTGGATGGACCTGCTAAGTCTTCATCCGCTTCATAGACTATGTCTCCAATGATGGTTCTTCCTCCACCACAATTTATATGCAGTGAATACTGATCTTCAGAAAACAACAACAATATAAGTGATGATCAAATAAGTTTAAAACATAGAAGAAGTAAAATAACTAAAATTCATGCATGGAAATAAGTCCATAAAACATAATTGAGGCATTTACCTTTGAGACATGGAAAACTGTTTAGGCACTCATCAAATTCTCTATATTAAAGCATAGATTTGATAAGCATCAGCATTGTACAGGGAAACTAACAAACCTACATATCACTACTCTTCAAAGTTTAGTTAGAAAAAAAATTACAAGCTTACAATTTTTCCCTTTCAGAAAAGCTTCGGAACAAGTTCCTGATGAAACAACAGAAAGTTATTTTCAACCAAATAGATAGTGAATGAAGAAAAATATTTGTGTAAAGCTCAATAAGCGAGGTTTAAATCAGGAAAAAAAAAGAGTTCTTACAGGGTTTCTCGACAAGAAGATGGCATAGAGCTCTTGGAAAAGTAATTATAAGAAATATCTGTTTGGCTGCACACAAACATTTAAGAACTCTTACAAGAATTATCAGTGCTATATTAACTAGAATTTTGCAGAAGAAACCATGGAGGGAATTTGACCTAATTTTGAAATTAAGAGCTAAGGAGTTAGATTCTTTTAGAATGAGAAGCTTTTGGAGCACACATACGAGTAACTTCTCTATGATTTCTTCCCTTCGGTAGCTACAGTATGAACTGATTTGGCTAATATGCAGCAATAATGACAAAAATTTTACGAATTGAGAAAATAATGACAAAAAGCTTATAAATTGAGAAATTCTACCTTACCATCTAAATCAGCATTACAATATATCTACCATGTCCCTGTTGCACTTTTTAGATGTTGTACACTCAACTAATGACCGTTCAGGGGCTGGCCCAGCCAAAATCAGATTGTCGTGAAAAATAATCAAAAAGCATAGACAATGGAGAGAATAAAAAAATGCACATTTTTTCTTTCAATTTCTGCAATGCCTTGCTACACCTATGAATATGCAGGGATGATTTCAGATGTTGCACATGGTGAGATGAAAATGACTAAGACAAGTCTGCTACATACAAACCTCCAAAAGGGTTAGAGAAGAATCACTTTCTAGAGGTATATATATATATATATATCCTTGTATAGCTTAGGCATATAAAAATAGGAGATTGAGGCACAAAAATAAGTAATTTCATGTAAAATTAATTGAAAATGTAGGATTAAAAGCATACTAGCGATTATTTCTGCTCTCGATCCAGTCCGGAATAGACCCAGTTAGCATGTTGCTAGTCAAATACCTAAACAGAAAATAACAAAGTTTCATAATTGTTAAGAGATGTAAGAAGTTACTATGTCTCAAAATTTTATGCAGAGTCATATTGAAGAAAATTGTAGTTTGAATTTTGGTGAGGGTAAAGCATAAACCATAGGTGAAATATATAGGAAACCTTCCCTACATTCAACTCGGTTTCTTATATCATTCTATCCTATAACCTTCTTGGTAAACCTACATCCTTCGAGTGTGAGTTTAGTCATAGTTTAGCAACTCTATGATCTAGGTAAACTACCAAGAATGGACCAATCATACATATATTTTAGTGTATCAATCTACAAGAAGGCTTCCTATGCAACAAAAATAGGCTTGCTTTCTTGATTTTCAATTGCTTACATGAATTCTATTTGTGTTAAACCTTCCAGGTTTGGAACAATTCCTTCCAGCTTGTTGAAGCTAAGGTCTCTGTGAGAAAATAACAATATAGATGTCATAATTAAGCAAACAAAATAAAGGTTTAATCAAATGATCCTTCTACTGAATTTAGTGCAATACATATTTGAAAACAAAAAATGCCACCAGTATAAAAACTAAGTAGAAAAAGGAGAGACATAATTCAATGATGGAATTACTTACAAATAGGTCAACCATATGTTCATATCACTGATCAACCTTGCCTCTTTTTTGTCAAAAGAAAAAAAGAAGGTGAATTGAGGGTCCCTATTGCCAGTATCTTACTTAAATAGTCATTTTAATCTAATAAAAAGGTTTCAATACAATCAAAAGCTCTCTTTTTCTATTTTTTTTCCCCTCTTGTTCTTTTCATCATAGAGAAAAATTTTATTTAGGGAAAAAATGCACAAGAGGGAAGGATTTGTTTTTCAAAGCAAAAAAGGACAACAAACAATGTTCCCAACTAAAAAGTGGAAAACAAAACACAGTTTTGATCCAAATTTCCCAACACCCTTAGTCAGCATCTCCACATGGCAAGTTATGGCCCATGAACCCTTCCTAGTATAGCAAAAAAAAAAAAAAAAAATGGTTTACTTTTCCAATTTTTTTTCTCCTTAGTTGAGCAGGAAAATAATTACCTTCTCTCCATGTGAAAGAAGACTCGCAGATAGTAAAAGGTCAAGGCTAAAAGTTAGGTCTGGATAAACTTATAATTTCTCAGTTTAATTTGAGTTACCATGATAGAAAAGATGAAAGAAGAAAAACCCTTACATAGTTGTTTGCTGAAACTACTTTAGACATGTCCACTCATATTTATATTCTTTTGAAAATCAAATAAATGCAGTATTTGACATCTTGCTTCCATGCATATACACACAAGTTCATAGTAATATTAAGTTTGTAATATTAGCAGTGCATTACTCTAGCGCACTCACTAGCATTGCCAAAAATGAAAGACAATGGAGAAAAAAAAAGTTAGTTGTAGAATTACAAAATTTGTAGTTCTGTCATCTCTGCTAAATATTTGGGGATTGATCCGGAGATATTACAGCCTCTCAACATCCTACAAGGTAAACCTGATCCAATAAGCACTATTACAGGAGTATGAGAATGATTATGCACCTAAAGAATTTTTAAACCATAACTACAACTTACAACTTTTGCAGGCCTTTCATGTTTCCTAGAGGCGGAAAATTTGAGCCTTCCCCAGGTAAATCACTAATCCTTCTGCATGGAATCCCACTAAGAAAAATTAAAATCCCAGTCTATTTTGATAATATGATGTGAAAAGGCAAATTGCTGCAAAAATTAAGCAACTCAACAAAAAATTGACTAAGAAGGTTTAACTCACAATTCAGTTAAATTCTTCAAGACATAAATGCTAGAAGGTATGGGCCCTTCAAGACCACTTGCTTGGAATCTCTCTGTTAACCACACATTTCCAATTCACTAAGATTGCACTTGAAAACTTCTAATATAAAAAAAATTTCAGAACACAAGAAGGAACTTACAATTTTTGAAGTTGTTTCCAACTATGAATAAAATTGGGTATTTTTCCAGTGAAATTGTTGCTACTAATCCGACTACATTGGATCCAACACAAAGACAAAAATGTAACCATATAAAAGCTAATCCTTTTATCCATCACATATATGAGATTTAGATTTACAATATTCTAAAGGGCATTGAAATCTTACAATTCTGTTAATTTGGTTAGATTAGCAAGTGCTGGAGGCAACTCCCCAGTGAGATTGTTAGTGTTAAGAATGCTAGTCATCAAAGAGAAGATCAAACCAAAATAAATTGCTATACTTTTGAAGGATTACAGATAATTAAGAAATTAATAGCCAAGAATAGTGATAAGAGGAGAAGGACCAACAGATTTTCCAAGTTGACCAATTGCCCAATTGCCCAAGCTGAGGAGGAACAGTTCCAGAGAACATGTTGCTCTCCATACTCCTGAAAATTCAATTCGGTTTCTTTAAGATGATAGTGAGAGCAAACCTAAACAAACTACGAAGCACTTCCTAGAAAAGAAAATGGGGCTAGTGAGATAGAGTGAATGTCACTACATACATATCTTCAGAGTAGTAATGTTTCCCAAGAAGCCTTGGTATTGGTCCTGATAACCTGTTCACAGTGAGTGACCTGTAGGGAATAGTTCACTCTGTCAATCCTATAAAGATCATCTATAAACTAACCTTAAAATGAAGTGCAGAAATATCTCACATATATTCTAATTGCAGAGAAGCCCATTCATGCGGTATGTTACCACTAAGATAGTTCCTAGTGAAATCACTATAGACAAGAGAAAAAAAAAATTGTCAAAACAATGAAACTTTGAAATCGGAATTTATGTTTTGAGAAACATACATATTTATAGAAGCACTTCTTACATTATCTTAAGGTAAGGCAGTTTCGCCAGAGAGGGCGGAAGCACACCAGCAAGATCTTGCCCTTTGAGAAATCTATTTGACAAAGAAACAAGGTAATACAGGTCCACAAGATTCGAGTTTTGGTTTGGTAAATTCTCAAATGTAATGTTCTGCTAGTAGATGCGAGTAAAGTGAAGAAAAACACTTGGTAAACAACTATTCATGTGTGAATTTCTTTATATAAAAACATGTAATAGAGTTATGCGAGTGTGAATACAAATTAAGAAACAATGAGAAATCCATAATTCAGTAGCTCATAAAATAGAGGAACATCAAAATCATGAGAATGTAGTCCAAAGTTAGATTGAGAACTTCAGTATACTTTGTGGTCCATGGCATTATGAAAGCGCTATATATGTACATTATAGATTAAGTATATATGTATACCATATCACAAGTGTTTATGTAATGAGGAGGATTGTATTTTAGTAGTTGATGGCCTGAGATTCTTTATTTGTCTCCCACTGAATACATGCTTATATACATGTATATCTAAGCAATATGTATATGTATATGCATGCAAGAACCCCACATCTAACTCCAAAAGTCATTTTAATTTGCATTAAAAGAAAAACATAATGACCCTGTTTTTCTTCAAGAGAATTTTCTAATCATCTCGGATCAACTAATAGAAGATCATGGATGTTGCTTAGGAAGTGAACATATCTCCATAGACCTTCTAAACCATTGAAGCACCCCCAAAATTCTAAATGGCACAGTAATGACTAAGAAAGATTGTCAAACTCCTTGTTAATTGAGATGCAATGACTATGATAGATTTTGTAGATTGACCGAGTTTAAAGTAAGGAGAGGAGAATATATATCCTCAGAGGCATTCCAATGACAAAGCTCTCAAATAGGTAGTGGGTGAGACCAAACTCCCATATGTAAGCAATGAGCAACTGAAAAGATACAAGCATTGGGGGGAAAAATCTAGTACTTGGATTTTTTTATGAGTGGAAAATGATCTGTTTCCTCTTTCAAGTGGCAGGACCAAACTGACTACATAGACAAAAGTCACAAAAATAACTGTATATTTTGTATAAGCGAAATGACTGGCTACAAAAGGGCTTGTCAATATCTCAGTTAAAAGAGTTGGGAGTTCAAACAACACACCGAGGCAAAATGGGGTTTAATCATGATTGATTTAATACTGTGTTTTTGGTGTGTTCTCATAACCAACCATCCCCATCCCCACCCCCCCACCCCCACAAAAATAAAATGACATACACAGTTAGAAACATAGCACCATTGAATATAGTTGCAAGAAGTCAGAATGGTTAACTGTTAAAACTTCAACATGTGGATGGATATATGTACAAAATTAGGGAAGGAAGCATACATCTGAACGACGTGGCATTGACCGTTGGGATAGGAGCAATTGCAGGTGAGAGTATTGTTATACAATGGCATTTCCTTCCTGTTAGGTGTGGACCAGTTGGAGTTGCCATCACAAGGGTTTAGGCTGAAGTTCCAATCCTTTTTCCCCACTTGTTCTGCTATTTCTTCTAGAGCCTCCTCTGCACACATCAGTATACAGGAGTTGGTGTCGTTAATCCAAATACATACATACATACATACATACATACATATATATATATATATATATATATGGGGTTATTTGATTAAAAGCACCTCTTAAAACCCAAACATCTGGATAAAAATATCTTCATTATTTTCTTGTAAAAATAACAATTTCTTTTAAAACCTACATGTAAATACTTAAAATAGAAAATGCATTTATGTCAAAAATTGATTACTTTTTTTTAAAAAAAAATAGAAATAGTTAGATTTTAGATTTGATAATTATTTCATCTCTTTTAGTCAAATATTTCTATATATTTTGCCCTTATGCATATATGCTTGTATAAAGACGGAGAAATTTTATCAATTCTATTTTCAAATTTTTTTATCTCATAAGTGATAAAAAAAAAACACAAACCAAATCAATATTTTAAGATTTTAATCTATTATGATTTGTAATTATTCAATATTTTATTAGTTTTTCTATATTTATTATTATATATATTTTATCCACACTATTAGAATAATTTATTATTATTAGACTATAACCAAATTACTTCTTAGATACAACTTCAAACTTAGATTTGTGTAATGTCTAAGTTTAGTTGTCTCTAGCCAATCATCTAAATCAAATCAAATCAGGCTGAAAGAAATTTGAACTTAGCCTTGTTATCATCGGTGATTGTTGGTATTTTGAAGCCCCTAGGATAAGGATATAATTTGGGCCAATCCTAAGGAGCATGGGCTTTGTCTTGATGTCTTGGGGCCTTGGGGCCAGTGGATATGGGGCTGTGATCTAAACCCTCCGAGCAACTATTAGGTTGGGCTTAGGCCTGAACTCTTCAAGAAGAGCACCCTCAACCTCAACCTCAAGTATTCGTTCTTGTATTACACGTAGCTTCCAGTGCACAAAAATCGCACAACTCAGATTTAATATGTTGCATATAATTCATTTGAGTAAGGTTCATAATTAGGCTATCGTGGGAAAGGAAATTAATGTGAGGTGGAAGGCAGTCCATGCCTGCATGGCCGCTCAGTTAGCCTCCAGTCACCATACTTCAAATTTGTTTGGTGAGACGCTTTTAAAAAGAGAAAAAAAAAAAAACAGAAAAAAAAAAGGATCAAGTTTGATCTCTTACCTTCATCACGAGGAAGCTGACCACCTTGGGCTTCAACGCTGCTGGAACCGAAGCACATGAGTATGAGCAGCGTGAGAATAAAAGCAAAGAAGAGAGTCTTCCCATGAATATCTGGAAAAGTAGCCATATATGATATATCTTCTCCTCCTCAAAGTCCTTGAGCTGATCAGTTCATTTGTAGAGGTGTGTAAGACCCCGTTTTATTTTTGGTGGGGAAATTTTCCGGTGTAGCCAACCTTGACTACGACTTTCTCTTCCTATTATTGTTGAACTTTTACTTGTAATTTGGGTACACTAATTTGTCCAGTAGTTGACGGATGGAAAAACAAAATGGCATACTGGAGAAGGCTGAATGGAGGAGTAAAGCTAACTGTTTCTTCTATAATTGATAATTAAATTGAGACCCATTTTGGTTGAAAATTAGACTTCATGAGATCACCAATCATAAAAAATTTCAAAGTTGTGGTTGAAAATTGTTATATTGGAAGACAATTCTCAAGACAGCTAGCGATATATATATATATTTCGAGAACAAAAAAATAGATATGAAAGCATGTTTGGTTGTCTGAACAGGTTTTTGAAAATTGTTTTGAAAATAAAATAATGTTTTCTTGGTATGAAAGGGAGTGGGCGAGGCCCACCAGGTTCCCATATCTGACTTGCAGAAGGTAGACAAGTCATGAGGTGCATGGATCAACCATTAAGAATGGTTTGTAAAGGTGGCTGTGCAAGTGGGTGGTCGGGGTGAAATGTGAATGGTCCTCACAAACCACTGATATTTCCTGTTCTGTGGGACCGACATTAATTGATTTTTTCCTTCAGGATAACTTTTCTGTTTGTTTGGATCTACAAAGTTCGAAACTATGATGATGATTTGATTTCTTCCTTCAGGACTTCGACCGAAAATTCAGGATAACTGGATGAAGATTTGATTTCTTTCTTATGGATAACTTTTCTGTTTGTTTGGATCTAGAAAGATCTAGCAGGAGAACATCATGATGATGTACTTTCTAATTTTTTGTCTTTCTATAAATAATAATATACATTAACTTGTTTCTTATAAAATTAAGGAAAGGAAATAAATAAAATGATTTTTTTAATGAAAAATATATATAAAAAATCAAATATTATTAAAATCACTAACAAACCTATGTTAGTTAAATAAGTTAAATAATTTAAATAAAAATCAATAAAAATTATTATAAAAATTATTCAATTTTTATATAAAAATTTAAAATAACTTAAATAAGTTTGAAATATTATATAAAAAAATTAATGAATTTAAATTTATTTTTTTCTTTTTTACATTTTCTTTCTATTTTCTTTTCCTCATGCTCCCTTAATTGTTCTCAAAACCAAATACGTCGATGACACCAAATTCTACCCACAGTACACATGACTAAGAAAATTTTTAATATTCATTTTATCTAAAAAAGTATATTTGCATTTTTTGGACAAGTTTACGGTCTGTTTGGTTGTTATTTTTTAAAACTGTTTTGAAAAACAATTTTTGAGAACAATTTTTAAGAACAGTTTTTTATGTTTTAAAAAAAAAATTATGTTTAGGAACTGAATTCTAGAAAATAGTTTTTGTTTTAAAAAAAAAATATGTTTGGTTGAGTTAATAAAAAAAATTTTTAGAATAAGTAAAACAAAAAACATATTTGAAAGTTTTTTTTAATTAATAAAGTGTTTTCTTCCATTAACTTGATATTATAAATATATAAATAATTTTCATATGCACAATTCATTTAAATTTTAAAAAAATTATTCTATTTTGAAATTTTTACACTAGTTATAATTTTCTTAAACAAATGATGACTTTGTCACTATGTGTAAGTATATTAATTTCAATAATTTAAAGAAGAAGAAAAGGTTTGTAGGTGAGGGTGTGGTGGTTGGATGAAGCTCACATTTGTGAAAACACAAAAAACAATTAAGAAAACACAAAAAAAAAGAGAAAACACGAAAAATAATTTATTTTTTGAACAGTGAAAAAACAATGAAAACATCTTTTTATTGTTATAAAAAAAAGCGGTTTTTCATAACACAGAATGTTAGTGATAACGATAATGATAATGATCATTCAAATATTCAAGAAAACTCAAGTCAGTGAGCTACATTTCCGAGTTTATCTCCAACAGCTCTATCCTATATTTGAATGTTTGTAATCTATATTTAGATGTTTATCTCTTGTAACAACCTTAGATATATTTAGATTTTTATCTCTTGTAACAACCTTATTTTTTCTGAGGTTTGATCTGATCCAAATGTAATTACTCTATTATAAATATACGTATATATGGGAAGTTTTTTCTAGAATAGTTTTGGTTTCTTTCATGGTATCAGAGCCATTATAAGCTCACGCTTTACTCGATCCTATGGTTGT
This sequence comes from Vitis amurensis, assembly GCA_037355405.1. Taxonomy (NCBI): domain Eukaryota; kingdom Viridiplantae; phylum Streptophyta; class Magnoliopsida; order Vitales; family Vitaceae; genus Vitis; species Vitis amurensis. The sequence continues at coordinate 72,101 of JBAPGN010002052.1, forward strand.
TTCATCTAATGCTTCCGCTACCTTTAACCTTCCAACACAAGTTATTTACATCAAGCTTGATGGTACTAACTTTCTTGCCTGGAGTGCCCAATTAATTCCACTTTTTTGGAGCTATGGCTTGATAGGGATTGTTGATGGTTCTAATCCCTGCCCTCCTCAATATTCTAGTGATGAGCCCTGCGATCAAGGTGTTCTTAACTCTGCATATGTAGTTTGGCAGTATAAGGATCAAACCGTGCTTGGTTGGATTGTCTCATCCTTTTCTCCTTCAATTGTTTCCATTATTTATGGTCTGGAAACATCTCAGCTTGCTTGGCAGGCCCTCAATTTGCGTTTTGCTGCACCTTCCATTTATCGAATTTCTCTCATCAAGAGAAAACTTCAATCTCTTCAGCAAGGGTGCATGTCGTGCCAAATTTTTCTGGATGAAGTCAAATCTCTCTCAGATGAATTATCAGCAATTGGCAAACTTGTTGAGGATTCTGACTTGATTTTATCTGTGCTCAATGGACTCAACTCCTCCTTTCATTCCTTTGTCACAACATACATGCTGCTTGCAAAGGAAAAATCCATGTCTTTTTTTGACTTTCATGCCGAGCTGCTCGACTATGATCTCATGCAGAAATTTCACAATCACACCATTCAACCCGAGATTGGTTCTTATGCTCTTTATTCCCATAAAAATAGTTCTAAACTAGGAGCACGTAGTAACAATATCAATCGGTCTCGCTCTTCAGGTGCATCCAAATTTCCTGGCTTAGTTCCATCTTCTTCACTATTTTGGCAGCCTCTACCCCACTTGCCATCTTCATTTTCTCCACCTGTGTCCCATGATTTTCGGTCTTGATCACCTTCTCAAATCTGCAAAAGAGAAAATCACCAGGCATTAGATTGTTACAATCGAATGAACTATGCATTTCAAGGGAGGCATCTCCCAACAGAGTTGGCTGCTATGGTTGCTGAGGCCAATACCACCTACCTGAATCAACATCAATGGTACGCTGATAGTGGTGCGAATATTCATGTTACTTCTGATGCGGCTAATTTGGCAATTTCTCAGCCTTATGAAGGCATTGATACCGTGGGCGTAGGTAATGAGGCAAGTTTGATAATCTCATGTACTGGCAATGCTACTATTAAAACTCATTCCTCTACTCTTGCTTTAAATGATATTGCTTATTGCCCTCAAGCCTCTGCCCATCTTCTTTCCATTAATAAATTTTGTAAGGACAATAAGGTGTTATTTGAACTTACTGGTTCCAATTTTTTTGTGAAGGACCTCAAGACGAGGGACACGCTCATGACAGGGCCCAGTGATAGGGGATTGTACCCAATCAACCTACAATAGCTATCATCATCTAAATTTCATGCTTTCTCCATGACTATTGGGGTTAAGGCCTCTACCGCTATTTGGCATTGTCGTTTGGGACATCCTTCGTCGTCTACTTTACATAATGTTCTTCATAATTTTTCTCTACCAGTTAGTGATTCTTTCAATAAAAAGTCTATTTGTGTGTCGTGTCAACTAGGTAAGTCTAAGCAATTACCATTTTCTGCTTCCTCAAGAGAATCAACTGCTCCTCTAGAGTTAATTCATTCTAATGTATGGTCCACTTCCACTCCATCTTTGAGTGGTTGTCTCTACTATGTTATTTTTATTGATGACTTAACTCGCTTTTTTTGGCTATATCCCATTTCTAATAAATCCAATATTTATGCTACGTTTGTCAAATTCAAAATTTTAGTAGAAAAGCAGTTTAATTATCCCATTAAGCAATTACAAAGTGACAATGGTGGTGAATACTACTCCACCATTTTTAAATAATTTCTGAGTGATAATGAGATTTTTCATCAGCTTTCTTGTCCGCATACCTCTCAACAAAACGGCCTTGTTGAGAGGAAACATCATCATATAGTCGAAATGGGACTCACTCTCCTTGCACAATTTGGATTACCTAAGAAATTTTGGGTTGATGCTTTCTTAACATCCATATTTATCATTAATCGGTTGCCCACAAAAGTTCTCAATTTTTCTTCACCCTTTGAATGTCTATTTCATCTTCCTCCAAATTTTAGCTATTTTTCGTTCCTTTAGGTGTCAATGCTTTCCGTGTCTTCGACCTTACATGCCTAATAAACTCTCTTACCATAGCACACCATGCATTTTCATTGGTTATTGTTATAATCAGAAGGGGTTTCGTTGCTATGATCATTCCTCCTGATGTGTGTATATTTCTAGAAATATGATCTTTGATGAGGTTGTGTTCCCTGCTCGTGTACAATCTCCTCTCATGGACTTTGGAAGCAGTGTTCCCTCGACAGGTAATTCTCTACCCTTCCTTCCTTCTCATTCTTCACACATTTTCCCTTCATCTTCTCATTCCTTTTCAGTTTCACCACCTCACACTACTCCCATAATTCCCACTGACCATGATTTCTCTATTCCACCAGACACTCCATTAGACATCAACTCTCCCGTTTCCTCTTCTCCTAGCAACATCCTTGAGCCCTCATCTTCTACTCCGGCCAGTTCAACCCCTTCCTATCACGTTGTCACTAGATCACAAATTGGTTATCTTAGGCCTCGCACATACCCTGATTTTCATCTCTATTACTCAACACATCATCCCCTTTGAGCTTTGCATGCAGGTGTTATTATTTATGAGCCCCGTTCCTATGCTCAAGTTGCTGCTATACCTTAATGGCATTTAGCTATGGAGTGTGAATTCCAAGCTTTGGTGAAAATTGAAACCTGGACTTTATGTCCTCGTCCACCAGACAAAAATGTTGTTCCGAGTAAATGGGTTTTTAAATCCAAACGCCGACTAGATGGGAGTATTGAAAGACTCAAAGCACGACTAGTTGCAGTTGGTTATCTCCAACGTAGTGGTATTGATTTCTTTGACACATTCATCCCAGTTATTAAACCATCCACAGTTCGCATGGTCCTCACCCTTGTTGTCTCATTTAATTGGGAAATTCGGCAACTAGATGTGTCTAATGTCTTCCTTCATGGAATTTTGGATGAGGAAGTTTATATGGCTCAACCTAAAGGTTTTGAAGATCCTACTAATCCACAGTTTGTGTGTAAGTTGCATAAATCTATTTACGGATTAAAACAAGCCCCTCGGGCTTGGTTTAATCTCTTATCACTGCCCTTTTATCTCTCGGATTTGTAAGCTCTTAGGTTGATCCCTCTTTGTTCACCTATCACCGTGACTCTAATCATGCATTCCTACTAGTTTATGTAGACGACATTTTCGTGACATCTAATGTTCGGTCGTTTATTGATGAGCTGATCTCTAATCTTCAGCTGGATTTTGCTATGAAGAACCTTGGGCAGCTATCATACTTCCTAGGTATTGAAGCTACCTGTGATTCTTCCAATCTACATCTTCGGCAAACACGATACATTATTGATCTCTTAGATTTTGTCAACCTCATTGGCATACGTCCTTATCGTGCCCCATGTGTTTCGAGTACTAAGTTATCCAAATTTGATGAAGATCTCTTGCTTGATCCTTCCGAATATCGTCACACAGTTGGTGCTGTACAATATATCACTCTCACTCGTCCAGATATTGCTTACTCCGTGAATCAACTTTGTCAACATATGCAAGCCCCAACTACAGCTCATTGGAAAATAGCCAAGCGTGTCCTACGTTATTTGAAAAATACTCTAGACTTTAGCTTCTTTTACAAACCTGGTTCTTTCGCCATTAATGCATACTGTGACTCGGATTGGGTTGGCGACCCTGATGACAGACGTTCAACGTGTGGCTATAGCGTGTTTGTTGGTCCCAATCTTATCTCTTGGTCGGCAAAGAAACAACCAGTGGTCTCTAAATCAAGCACTGAGGCCGAATATAAATGTTTGGCTCTAGTAACCGCTGAAGTATATTGGTTGCGTATGCTGTTATGTGAACTGAAAATTTCTCTTGATTCTCCTCTTGTTATCTGGTGTGATAACATTAGTGCTCTTGCACTTGCCTCTAATCCTATTTTTCATGACCGTTCTAAGCATATCGAAGTGGACTCTCATTTTGTGCGTGAGAAAGTAACACATCGAGACATCATTTTGGAGCACATTTCTACTTCTATTTAGCCTGCAGATATTTTCACCAAAGGACATACAACTGATAGATTTTGTTTTCTTCGTGACAAACTAGCTATCTATGATCTTCCCTCCAGTTTGCGGGGGAATGTTAGTGATAACGATAATGATAATGATCATTCAAATATTCAAGAAAACTCAAGTCAGTGAGCTGGGTTTCCGAGTTTATCTCCAACAGCTCTATCCTATATTTGAATGTTTGTAATCTATATTTAGATGTTTATCTCTTGTAACAACCTTAGATTTTCTGAGGTTTGATCTGATCCGAATGTAATTACTCTATTATAAATATACGTATATGTTGGTAGATCGGAGGGTTGGCCGCGTCCATCAACTCCCCTTGTGTTCGCCGTGGGCGCTTGGGTGAATGCACTATAAGGCTACGATATGCGTCTTTCCTACACGCAATTGCTTTTAGGAGAGTTGGTAGCGCCTGAGGTTTTACAAGTGGTATCAGAGTCGAGGTCACGGGTTCGAACCCCAGGGGTGTCGCTGAGGGAGAGATTGTTGGCAGATCAGAGGGTTGGTTGCGTCCATCAACTCCCCTTGTGTTCGCCGTGGGCGCTTGGGTGAATGCACTATAAGGCTAGGGTATGCGCCTTTCCTACAAGCAATTGCTTTTAGGAGAGTTGGTAGCGCCTGAGGTCCTACAAGTGGTATCAGAGTCGAGGTCACAGGTTCAAACCCCAAGGGTGTCGCTGGGGGAGAGATTGTTGGCAGATCGGAGGGTTGGTTGCATCCATCAACTCCCCTTGTGTTCCCCGTGGGCGCCTGGGTGAATGCACTATAAGGCTAGGGTATGCGTCTTTCCTATAAGCAATTGCTTTTAGGAGAGTTGGTAGCGCCTGAGGTCCTACAGTATATACTCTGTATCTGGGAATTTTTTTCCAGAACAATTTTGGTTTCTTTCACATAAAACATAAAAAACAAAAACACACCCCCTTTCCCAAACAAGTTTTTTGTATTTTTTGTTTTCAAGAATAGAAAACGGTTCTTGAAAACATTAACCAAACGAGCCCTAATATTTCATCAATTTTTGGACAAGTTTGACATGCAAAATATATTTGCATTTTTTGTTAGGGGCATTGTTGAAATTGTACCATATGAAATTCTTAATAATCTTAAGAAATCTCTGAAATCTCAATCTCAATCATTTTCTATCTTTCCTTGTATGTATTCTAGTCTAAATGATAGTGATCTTATAAATATACAGGTTGTGGTTGACCCTTGAACCAATATGTAATGGGGCTTGGGCCCAGTGGATATGGGGTTGTGATCCAAAGCCTCTGAGGAACCATGGGGGTGGGGGGCTTAGGCCTTAACTCTTCAAGATGAGCACCCTCAGGTGTCCATTTCTAGTACTGCATGTAGCTTCCATTTCACAAAAATCTCACAACTCAGAAGTAATTTCTTTCCTATGATTCATTTGTTTAAGGTTCATAGATAGGGATACACTTTTTATTTTTTATTTTTAAAATAGAAATTCTTATTTTTTTTAAATTCCTTTAAAAATTGTAAAATTTGTGAAGGTAATTTAAGAATGTTTGGTTCTGAAAATTTGAAGTAAAGTAAATAGAAAGGAAAAATATAAGAAAAGAAAAGGATAAGAATTTTTTTTTTCCTCTTATATTCCTTTAAATTTTTTTTCTTCACATTTTTTCATGGTCTTGATATTTTTTTTTTCCTTTCTAAGAAACAAACATATCTTTCCTAATATGTTGATTTCACTCTAACACTATTTCTTAAAATTAATAATGGTTCATATTTTTTTATTAAGAAAAAATCTAGGAAAAAAAATTCATCTTTTAAATTATTGCAAAATTTTTATATGTTTTAATTTTAAAATTCATTTTTAAATTAAGATCTATGATTTAGTTTATTTACCATTCCTCTGATCATCCCAGTCACAAGAAAAATGAGAATTTACATGTCTAAACAACTACTACATTATCAAAATAGTCTGAATTCATCCATTCCAAGAGTGTTCATCTTTTTTTTAATAATAGATGCAGAGACAAACACAACTGCAACACATAGCCTAGGCTATTAACATTGAGCTCCAACATAAACTCAATGCCACAATTCCAATCATTGACGGAAAATCACTACATTTCCATGTCATATCTTCAGCTTCATATTTTCTGTCATATGGAAAGCTAATGCATGGTTTACTGGTCAAGTCCAACTCCAAAAGTTCTAGACAAGCTTTCATAAAAGTCTAAATCCTACCTTATTTCTGTACAAAGCACTGATATAGACCCTTTCTTTTGTCTGTTAAGTTGCCAAGAATATAGGAGGAAAGTAATGAAAGAAAACAGGGCAACATCTGAACTTTGTTTGCTTTTTTTCCATCTTCTCACAACCAAACTGAGCATCAAGAACAATCTGGAAAGAACAACCACCAAAGCAGATGTTCATCAGAATGGAGTTTGAAAATCTGATAAGTACTGTTGGAAATATGCAAGTAGTGAAACCAAATGTTGCATAACTAATGCATTGCTCTATCAACAACAAGTTCCAATCACTTGGAATTGAAAGCAACAACTTGATTACTTTTACTTCCAGAATGAAGCTAAAGTTTCCAAGAGATATAAAAGCTCTTATGAAATGGTAATTACCAAGAAAGCTTTCACACCATGAAGAAATTAATACGAGTGGAGATGGATTTGATATAGACCCTGAGAAGATGTGGAGGAAGATTCATTCATTGTTGAATCCAATGACCTATTGAGTGGCTCACTAGTACTA